>JAECUM010013917.1:0-56825 GCA_016617855.1 Megalonaias nervosa
TGAAAACGAATTTTAAAAACCAGGAAAAACAACAGCAAGAAGTACCAAAGATCACCCAAGAAGAAGAAAAGTCAACATCCAATAAAGCAGAATCTACCAAACATAGCGTTATTTATAAAAAGGTTGTGAGGCTTCACAAGAAATATATCAACTTGAGCAACACAGAGATCGCCCACGAAATCTTAACCCAAGGAGCTGATATCTCCAAGGCATACAGACTGTGGATAAACCGTGATCTTATGTCATCGGTAATTCTGCTAGAATTAGTAGTATGCTAATAGGCGAATCCTCAACCAAGTGCGGATTCTAGACCAGAGACCCACCCACCCCCTTCAAAATAAATATATTCTGACATTTTTTCACCACTTCAAAAACCACCCTCCTCCTCCAAATTTCAGTAAAGTAATAGGCTGATCCTAAACCAAAAGCGGATTTTGGACCTGCTGATAAAATATTTTTTTTATATTTGAGTATAGACCGGAACTTCAACTCCCCTAGTAAAACAATATTTGTTATTTTTAAAGTTTAAGTCTACATAAAAATATACTATACAAAATATCAAAAATAACCAGTAGCATCATAAGCGGTTACCATTCCATTAAGGCCAATTCATTGCCTGTGGTTCCTTTGAGAGGTCCTTTGCATGATGATGTCTTTCTTGTGACCGTTTTTGGCACCTCACAAAGTTTTCTTTTTGGCGACATTCTTTCTGAATGTTTCTTTATGAGGTAGAGAGCTACTGGTTATTTTAGAGGGCTCCTTACATAGACACATCCCCCAGCGAATCACTAAACGAAACGAAACTTTAGAGATTCAGAGGACTGTCTAGACATTGCGGTTTCATATAACCCCCACCAAAATTAAACCCCGGGGTAAGTGCAAAAACGCACTCACCACGTTGTTCAACGTGATGAGAGATTATATGAAACCTTGGAGCTGCTGCGGAGCCCCCCATCTTTTACAAATTTTTGGTAGCCCAGGACCATACCCACCGACATATGCCAGTGATGGGAATCAAACCTCAGACCTTCAGTACGAGAATCCAACATTCCTGCACTGAGCTATGAAATTCGGTTAAAATGTATATATTCGAGAAATTACTGTATACTTGCCAGTTACCTGATTGTAAATAGCATTTCATTTTTCTGATTCTGAAAAACGTTAATATAAAATTAAATCTGAAATCTTACAGAAAGCTTTAATACAGCGGCTGTGTACATTATAGGCAGGTCTGAAAAATCAATAGGTGGGTTTTTACCAAGCCCTATACATAATGTTAAGATTCAGGGAATTCTGTTTCAGTACGGCTTTAGAAACAGACAGACAGACTAATACGCCTGGAAATCACTTAACAGACAAAACGAACTCACTAATAAGCCTGGAAATCACTTAACAGATTCTACAGCAACGCTTTATTACAGACAGTCTGAAAATCAATAGGTCTTATACAGTACATTCGTACCAATCTATGTTCGACAATCCAGATACGATTTTTAAACAAGCTGGAACGGTATTATCTCCCTTCTATAATGACCAAGTGCTAGAGTATTAATTCCGTCTTTACAATATCTTTTATCATCGAAATTGCTAAGTCCACGTTTTATTATTGTATCTGTCTCGAGTTTGTGAAGATTGATTCTGATTACATTTGTCTTAATAAAACTGACATTATTGTTTAGCGCGGTTTTAAAATCATCAAATTTCATAAATTTCTTTACATAACCACGAGGAATACCTTTTGCTTTCTTTGTCAGTTTATTATCGTCGAGAATTACGGCATACATTTTACTTCGAAGTCCAACAAACTCTCTCACCGGCACAAACATAAACTCATCTTTCATTTTACCAATAACTTTCTTGTTAGTATCATCATGAAATCCACTAATTGTCGGATAATCTGATAAATCAAATAAATTTTTATTGTTATAAATATTCTTATAGACATCTTCACATTTTATATTATAAACTAGCGAATCTGTATCAGTAAATAGCAACTCCGAATCTGGCCACTGCTTTTTGGTGAAATTATAGTGAAAGTCGTACATCAGCTACTTTGATATATCAAGTACAGCTGCACCAACATAAATCGGTTTATTTAACTTTAAATTTGTCTTTCGTCGTTGTATTGCAACAAGATTTTTATCAAATATTTTCATGCTGACAAAACCGTCATCGTTAACTAATTTATTTCTGCGATTTATATCATTAACAATTTCAAGATTTACTCTCTTTCTAATGTTTTCCATTGTCTTTCCAAAAACTGAGTTATTTATTAATTTAAAAAAGTTTTTCTCAAAGTCGGTCTTAGCTACGGCACGACGTTTGGTATTTAAGTCAATATAATTTGACATCCACCTCGACTGATTAAATTTTAGCACACGATGAACTTTTCTCAGAATTAGTCCAGCATCTACTGCTTGTTTTAAATTTTTGTAATGTATCACATAATTTCTTTTATTTAATAAATTTGGAACTAACTTATTAACAATCGAATTTTTTGCTGTTGTCATGGCTCGTTGCTCAGGTGATAGTAAACTGTAATCTATCATCATCGATTCTGCACAAAATGGGTAGTCGTTGTGTAGATCATGTAACGAACTAGAATAATCTAGATTAACTTCAACAAAGTATGAAATATCTTTTGGTAAATCTTTTTCAGTTTCTTTAAGAAATTGATCTGGAGATATCCAATGAAACCCACCGCAGGGCATTGGCTCTGACATGGCCCAACCATACAAATTCACACAATCTAGATAAATAATATAACTCGACGGGAGATTTTTATCATAATTTTTTAGATATTTTTTATTAGCTACTGCATATTGTTTTATTATAACACTAATTCCGCCTCTGATACCTTTTTCAATAAAATTAAACATATCGACATCTGTTAAGAGATCCAGTTCTATTTTGCTTGTTTTTAGTAGAGCGTCCCACGAGAGCCCGGGAGCAGACTAATACCAACAAGGATCTAGTCCATAATTGCTGTAGCTTACTCGACGAAAACTTTCAAAAACATCTGCTAGTAATAAAACATCTGTTTTCAAATATAAATCATGATAATCACCAAATGTTTTACAACTAAATTTATTCCAAATATCTTGTGCATATTTATACTCGTCGTCTGTAATATCTTCATTTTTGAGCTGCGAGTAAAATTTATCTTTGCCGGGCACAGAAGTTTCATCAAATCTGCTCCAGTCGTCGAGATACTCATACGGAAAGATACCTTTTTCTTTTCAGAACGACGTAGTTTTCACCAAAGCAACTTCGCAGATTATTAAAAGTGCTACCGGCTCTTACAGCGCTGTTTACAAGTTCATCTAATGATGCTGCCATAAATTGTAAGCTGTCAATAAAAAGTAATTTTCCGAGAGTAACTGCCATATACTTTTCAAAATTATTTGGAATACATTTTATCTTATTATTTAGTTTTAGTTTAGATGTAATTTCCTCATTGCCAAAAGCTTCTACAATGATATGACTATCATAACCGCGAAAATTATGTAAAACTACAGGCATAAAGTTTGGTGCGTGAAATTTTAAATTACAATTATTATGAGCTGCCCCACGATACTGACCAGTTAGATGACAGTGATCGCACACTTTATCTTGGACTCCGTTCGGGTCTATTAAAGATTTTTCGCAAATATGACAATCAACCGTTTCATCAAATTCAAGTTGCTGCTCAGATGTTATTTTCATTGGAGCTGTTTTAAATAATCTGTTAGAAATTTTATTAACATCATCTATAAGACTTTTTAGCAGCCAGATTGCTGGACTTTCAGATTCACTATCTTTACATCTATATAACTTAACCGGACATGAAAACTTATCATCGACACAACAAACTACTTTATAAGCTACTCCGCAGGGAACATGTTGCTGTATTTTTCTTGTACTTGATTTATTAGGATTATTTTCAGCACCAGCCACTGGAACGAGTAAACACTCGAAATCCGCATAAATAACGAAAGGTATATTTAGCTTATAAATGTAATTTTTAAATTTTAAGACTTTTTCTTTTTCGCTTGGCATTGTTATTCTTTGAATGTTGACACAGTATTTAAGATGTTCCCGTAGTTTCTCATTCTTAGAAAAACCTTGCAGACATTTGTAACAGAAATATTTCTTTTTTTATTTTTATTATACTGTCCGCCAACTAAGCCGTTAAAGATTTTTTATCCTAACGTAATGTCCTCGATAAAATAATAAATTTATTATCTTTTGTGTAGCAGTCTCTGAAATATACCTTGGGTAAACATTTTCTCGCTCATCTAGTCCGAAACATTTACTGAAATATTGTTTTGTTTTTCAAACTTTGGTATCTGATTTTCTGACACTGGAAAAGTTATCCCGTTAAAATCTAGTTCGTCTTTATGTGGCAAATACTTTTCAATTCTGTCACTGTGGTCACTTTGAGGATGTCTCTCCGACAAAATTGACCAACGAAAACATTGATCGTCGTTGTTTTTGACATTTATACAGCATTTTTTGTTTTTAATTTTTTTGGGAAGATCAATGTAGGAACTACCTCGCAGTATGTTATATTTTGCTGTGTGAATTAAAACTTCTTTTAACATTTCAAATTTCAAACCTGACCCAGATGAAGTAAATTCCTCCAATTTTTTATTTATTTCTTGGTGTATTTCATCGGCGACTGTGGCAATATTTGTTCCAGTTAATATTTTTCCTGATTTAGCTGTTAGATATGGTTCTGAAATTTCGCTGTCGAAACTTGTATTTTCAAAAATTATATCAAGTATATCTTTTTGAAGCGCTTGTAATTTTGATAAAATCGTATGATACTGAACTATTAGTTTGATACTTTTATGTGCTGCAAGTTCTTGAGCTATGACTGGTTGTAAAAGATGATATAAATTTGTAGAGTTAAAATGTGTTTAAACATTTTGATTATCAAATTTGTAACTGCTGTCGTATCCGGTAAATGCAGTAGCAATTTTTTTTCTGCTTTGATAATGCTCTTTTTAGCAATATCGCGCAATTTTAACATTATATTATATATGGTATTTTTATTTTAATTAATCCTAAAAGATTAATTATATCAGTAAATCTGGAGACTGAAGAAGAAATGAAATTTAAATCAATTTATTCTGCTGCAAAACATCTTAAAATTCATCCACAGCGAGTAATAGATGTGGCTGATGGCGTATATAAAACAGCAACGTCAATGTTAACCTTCGACAGATTTAGTTACAAATATGACGATCAATGATGTTTCTTAGCTCGGTTTTAGTTAAGCGACTGTGGGCAAACATCAAAATATCATCACGGTCAAATTTTAATGTTATAAAAGCACTATCATTAAGTTTATTTTTTTCTGTTGCTGTTAGAATATCCTATCATTTTCGCCTTGCATTATGATAACATTAACAGAATAAGCACTATAACCCGACAGACATTTTCGAACTGCTTCGGCTAGTTCCTTGTAATTTAGTATATTAACTTTATGATGATATTTTACTTCTGGAGATTTCGTTTCGCTGGCCATTATTATCATAAATTAGATAAAAGTATATTATAATATGAACTTGATGAAAAGACTTGCTGATATATATTCGGAAGATTATATTGCCACAAAATTACCAGTAACAAAACTACAAGTAAATTTACCAATCATTAACGACAAAGTCACCGACAAATTTGCTGCTTATAGCGAAGATGATATTTTGTACGACAACAATGACGACGAAGATGACAGCAGCGTTGCTGTCGCTGACAGAAAAAATTACAGCAGGCCGACAAATGGACGATATAATGTTAAGTATCATATTGCTAAAAAAATAATAAAATTTAATTTTACTGTTGCCGAACAACAAATATTTTGGCAGCTTATCAAACCTTTTCTTGGTGTAAAAATAACTGGCCAGAAAGGAGCATAAAATATGATTTTATTTTTGTTAAAATATTTAATTTAATGCCAGTTGATAATGCAAGAAAATTACATTTAATTTCTTTATGTAAAACTATCAAATGTAAATCTGTACTTGTAAAGTACGATCACATTTATAATCACATTATTGCACAATATTAGGAAAATTCTAAGTTTGTATTGACTTAGTTGGTACCCAGCTATTAAATTTATCGCTATATCCTCTCCATTTAACTAAACTTTTGTTGCCGCGCTTTCGGATAACTTTTTCAATAGTAAATACGTCTTGGGAAGTTTTTCTAAGTTCCTGCTCGTAAAAACTACCAGTTATAGGCTCACCCAATAAATCCTTCAGCACGTATGTTACAGGTATTGTTAAAAGTACTTTATCAACGACAAATACTTCTTCGCTCCAGTTTGGAGTGAATCCTTTTTCAAATGTTTTTTTCGTCAGAGAAATTCTAACTTTATCACCAACTTTAAATTTATGTCTGCGGTACATGTTTTCGTTTGCTCATATGGGATTTTCAATTGCGTCATCTGGCGACATTTTAGTGGTTCGATGTTTCGTGTTATTGTATTCGTCAACAATGTTTTGTAAATTTTCAATATATTTATTTGTAGTTTTAGCTGTCAGATACTTATGAATTTTTTCGTTTAGCGTGCGATTAAATCGCTCGACGACAACGCTTTTACCTTCGTTTCCCGTAACATATTTTTTGATATTATTTTGGAGCAAAAACCGCTCAAATATTTTATTAAAAAATTCTGCTCCGTGATCAGTCCAGATTCTATTTGGTTTTCTTTCTGTAGTTGTTATTATTTGTTTTAGCGAATCAGTTATCGACGTTCCTGTCTTGTCTGAAACTGGAACACTAACTGGATTTACTAAAAACATCTACAACGTTAAACAAGTATCTCTTATTATTGTTAAATTCAGCTAGATTTGACACATCTACAAAATCTATCGCCCAGATATCGTCAACGGCATTTGCGACAACCTTACGTCGCGGAAACATTTGTTTTTAGGTTTGTGTAATTCAGCTGCCAGATCTTCATACAATTCCTTTCCGAGTCCAAGTTTCTATTTTGCTCCAATAAAACCCTGCACTAACTTTCGGTCACCCCTTTCTCTAATTCCTTTCGGTTTCATATCACGAAGTTCGTCTAGCATTACTTTATCACAGTCTGATTTTGAGTTCTCTACACGAACGTTATCAGGACGTTCTATATCACGATAACAAATGTCATGGCGCATTGATATTTCATCAACTTGATTGTAAGGCTCTTGTCCTGGCAGCGGATTATCATTTTCATCTAGTTGTTTATCCAGGGGATTATAAGGTCCAGTATATTTATGGTCTGGTAATGTCCAACCGCCTTTTGGTTTCGGTAATTTACCAATTAATTTATGTATATCTATACCTGTTCCTATTATTTCCCGGCGATTACAACGTTGACAGTATGTGACAATTTTATTTTGCTCAAGACAGAGATCTCTGTCAGAATCACACTTGCATATCATTCTATTAAAATAACTTTTACAATAATTGTTTTCAGTCGTCTACTAAAATAACGTCAGCCCCGACAACGTCGGGACAACCAGCTCCGGACAATTTCTTTAAAAACATACTTTTTCTTTTACCACAAATTGCGCAAATACTTTTTAGCATCATCCTGTTGTTCTTTGTATTTTCTGTTGTTTCATTGATATTTTCTGTTTTAGTTTTACATTTAAGACAATATGTTGACATTATATATTTGTAAGTTTAGATAAAACTTAAACTTTGTAAAAGTTCACTGCAATCTCATCATTAGCATGAGAAGGATGCTTGTCAAATTGTAAAATAAATTTTAAAAAATTAAATTTAGGCTCCATACCAGAGGATTGGGACATTTGTTTAATGAACATTATACAATAATATCCACAAGCAGAAGTTCCAACAGGCTGAATTTGATTAGACGAATAATTTATTACTTTATATTTTCGAGACATATATTTTTTTTATTGCGTCGCTCGGAGGAAGTCCAAACGAGTCAAAATAATTGTTATTATAAACTGCAACCCAATGTGTGCCAGATCCGTCATTGAAATCTTGTATATTTATCACGCAGGAACCACCGGCAATCGCATCGCGATCGAGTTCATCTTTGGAATAAACTCCGTGGAAATTTTTTACTTGTTTTAGCTTATCAAGTATATCAAAGTTACTTAGCGGGGCTGTGTTCCCGGTAATATTAGTCCTCGTTCTATTCCCAGCAGATTTGGCAGTAGACTTCCCGCTAGTCCCGCTAAAAGTGGAGCTATTGGAATAAATCCTCCTTTTAGGTTGTTCTTCGACGTCGCGGTGTCTATTTTTTCGTTGTATCTCTTTTTGCTGTTTTTCGTTGTGGCATTATATTTATCACTCACATAAAATTAAACTGAAGGTTTCCTAATTTTATTACCATCGACATTCATGCGAAACATTAAACTAAAAAATTAAACGAAAAGTTTCTTTACACCACCACCGCGAACGATTCCATGACCTTCAACTGCTTTTTTTTCGTAGCGCCAGATATTGCGCCAGACGCTGCTGCTAGTCCTAATGTATCCAACACTGGCAAAAATTTTGGTATAGACGTTCTGGCAATTACAGATAGCGCCGGACCCAAGAAACCACCTTGTTTTGCCATCGCTGTTATTTGTGCGGCACTTAAATTTAAAACAAAAGGTTTGCCGCGATCGTACCTGTTCACTTGCTTTTTGGTTAACATTAATTTTGTTAAATACCCTTGGAAATGTCAGGGTTGATTTTTAATGATACCTGTCTCTGCTTTGCAACAGCAGCTGCTAATTTTTTAACTTGACCATCAGTCAAATATATTTCTTTTGCAATATATTTTGTCATCTTATATTAAAGTTACAGATTAAAGTTGTAAAATTACTTGTAATTTTTAAACTTGTACTGCCATTTTACCTCCAACAGAATCAATCGAAATAAATCTGTCGCTGATCAGTAACGCGTACACGTACAACTGTGCTACTGGAACTGCTCCAAGTGTCCAGGTAATTTCAATATCAGCTGTTGAGTCGACAGCTCGCTCGCTATGTTTACTAACATCAAAATAAAATATTGGATAAAGTGTATGAAATAGCTCTACTGATATCTGAGATCCATCTTCAACATCCTGATATTTTTGCACTGCGTCGAGCAGATACATGTAAGGTCGAGCAATATTTTTATTAGCGTCATCTGCAAAATTACATTCTATCGCTCGCTCCGGATATTGTTTTGAATTTAGTCTAGCATATATTCATCTAACATCAGCGTTATCAAATATTGCATTATTTTGTTGTTGGTTACCACGTCGCGCTTGCCGTTGAAATACAACAAATAATTGCCTCGGCAGTTGTTCGCTTGATGTTGTTGTAACTCGCCATGTGTAGTCAGTAGTATTTGGAACTGCTGTTTGATATATTTTATGTTGCTGAAAATAAATTCTGTTTGTGTGTTTATCAAGTATACTGTTTAATTCTGACATTTTAGTGATTGATGGTGTTATTCGTGGCATCCACAGCGCAAGTTTATTTATGATAAACTGTACATCAGCTCCGCCTGACCTAAACAGGCAGTCGTTTTGTTCTGCTCGATCTAAAATAAGTGTATGTTTAACTCCACGAAATACTTTATTGTAATCGCGACAAAAGCCAAATATTGTACTTAATGGCAGCATCATTGTAATTTGACGTGATCCTGCTGCAAGTGCCTTTCTTATGGTATAACCTTCATTATAAAGTATATTTTTTCTGACGATAGGAAATGAGTTATTAATCAAATTCAACATTGCAGTACCGTTTGCATCTCCAGCTGGTGGTGTTATACCAAGATTATTACAAGCAGCAGTAAGCTCGACTCTTGTAGCTGCATCACCGGCGGCTGCACCTAGTTCGACTATACCTAGCGCAGCAGCATTAATAATAAGAAAATCTGTTATAGTTACAACATCTGCAGCGGCATTAGCTCCAGCCACTAAAATAGGTGGACCCCCAGCTGAAAATTCAGACGATGCCATAAAACCAGACCCACCACTTCCAGTATCTTTAAACCACATCATATTAATTGCAGTCGATCTGGAGTAATCGTCGGAAAACGAAATAATGTTTAAGATTGTACTTGCAACTTGTAGGTGACTCGAAATATCTTCTACTGTTCGATTGGCTAGTTGATATCGAGCATTTTTAAATAAACACCAACCATCATTTATAAGAGCTACTTCTGTGTTAGCTGCAATTGCAACAGGTGAATTGGCCACTGTCATAATCTGACCGCGAACTTCCAATATTGCTTTGTGTGGCAGTAGAAATACATCTTCGTCTCGAGTATTAAATGTTCTAACACCAGCTTTATTTGGTTCATTAGAATTTTCATCGAGATACTCAACATACTCAAATTCTGTCACGGTGTCATCGATGTCATAAGTTTCTGCTAAATTGAGATAATTTTTAACAAACATTTTTTATTTATTAGATTATACAAAATGTTATTGCGGCGCTGTTATTTTTAGATATTAATTTTTGTATAATCTGCTCGCCTTTTGGTGACAAAAGTTTTTTTTTTGTTGTTGTTATCATAGCACGTTGAGTTTCTTTTGTTGGAGCGATTTCTGATATAACTTGTTTTTTCTCAGATGTAGACTGTGTGCCTTTAATTTTATCAGCTATTTTTTTGTCCCACCGCAGTTCCAGTGGCAGATGCGGCTCCAGTTGCAAAAGCTTTTGATGCGTCAAGTACAATTGGTGCAACTTTACGCGCGATTCCTGGAACATTTTCAAATAATTTTAGTAAATATATTTCCCAAAAATCCACCAACTATTTTTCTTCGGTAATTTTTTTTTGTTTGTTTATATCTGAGGTTGCATAATTTTTATTGCCAATCACGAAGCGATCGCGTGTAGGTGTAAATAGTAAGTAACAACCTCGTTATTCAGATCCAGCTGTCGTCCAGATTGATCTGTCAACTACATATTTATTGCTGTTATTTGATTTTCAACATTTAGCGGATAATACATAACTTTCCGTGGACTAATTTGCATGAGCAATCCCGGTGGAACATCTGGCGAAAAACTATACATTGTTTGTCCCTTACTACCCTGGGCTGAGTAAGATCCAGAAGCAATAAAGCAATTTATTAATATTGTGTTTACGTCAGTTATATTTACCGGCAGTTCACCGTCATATGCTATAGTTTGTTCTGTGGTTGATCCATATTGCTTGTGAGCAAATCCAATCAGCGACGCTATGCTTGTTGCTGATGAAAAATCTATTATCAAATTATTTGTTAATGTTATTCTAGCGCGTAATGTGTTATAATTCGGTACCAGTTCAAAATTGTTTGAAACTCCTCCATTTTTCGTTATTAATTCGAGTATCATCTTATTTAAATCAGTTACGTTGTAGGCTCCTTGCGGAATTTTAACTGATTTCCATGTAGGTCCTGGAGCTGGAGTTAAAATAAAATCAAATTTATCGTTTACTCCAGTTAGCCATGGAATGCCAACATGTGCATGAAATTAGTCCAATTTCATACTGTTTTTCAGTATCAAGTTGTATTGGCGGAATATAATTTACTGAAACATTTGCGCTATCTTTAGCGGCTGAACTAGAGTGTAGCAATAATGTTGTTGACATTGTTATTTATTATATTTTTACAAAATTAAATCGCCACGATTAAATCGCTATGTAAAGTTTCGTATTCATCAGATGTTAATAAATTTTCCGATCTTAAATGATCAAATATGTCAATAATTTCATTGCCAATTTCAGCGCCAACATTCCCAGCTTCTTTTGACGATATCAACAGCATTAATCTGCCTATCATTTCGGTTACTGATGCAAATATGTTTACGCCAGTTCCAGTTTTTTCTTTTTCCATTTTCTTAACGCGGTCTCCATCATAACCATAAAATACACCTTTAAAACCAACCTTTTTCTCCTTAGGTCCTCCAGCTCTAAATTTTACTGCAGCATTTTTAAAAACACCAGCAATAACACAAACTCGGGCTTTTTTGTAAAGTTTTGTGAAATCTTTTTCTTCAGCTTTATCAATTTCATCCAAAGCTTGTTTACCATCTTTAATGTTTTTCTCTAATATAACAATTAAAGTATCATATTCATTTTGTGTTAATTTACCAATATTATCAACATCTTTAATATTATTTTCTTTTGTAAAAGTATCATAATCTGAATCTTCTATTTTCTCTTTTACCATTCCTTTTATTTCTTCAATTTGCTTCCTTCTTTCAGTTTCCTCGGAAGTTTTTATTTTTCCTGGGGATATAACTAGTGGCTGTTCAATCTCTTCGAAAAATGTTATGCCTTTTGGTATCCCAGTTTCAGCTCTCCTTCTTTCAGCTGCTTCTTTTCTATATTCTTCACTCGATTTTCATCATTTATTTTGAATTTCCTTAAAAAATACCAACCCTTACCAAACCCGTTAATTCTATTAGCATCAGCTGTTTGATGAAAGACATTAGCAATAATACTTCGCCTAATTTTAACAGATAGTGGTATCATTTCCTCGTGTTTTGTAGCTTCATCTAATTTAGCATTAGACTCGTTACCAGAAAGTATCATTTTATTTAAATCATTAATAAGTTTATCATACCTTTCTTTTGGCCAAATTTTTAAATCATTAATATTATCAATATTATTTATATTATTTTCTTTCAAAAATTCATTATATTCACCATCTGATATTTTTTCATTTGTTTTTTTCCTAAAAAATCGTCTTTTTTCGTCGACATCTAAAAACGTTATCGTTCTCTCACCAATATCTTTTTGTTCTTGTTCAATATCCTCTAATCTGTCTGATAATTTTCCCAACGCAGTCCTAATTTCATGTGAAGTTAATTCTGCTAATCTTCTTTCAAATAAAATTGGATTATTAATCAGCCGATTTAGTTCATTTCGTCTAGCAACAGGATCAGCAATATTTGCTACAAGAGCCTCAGCCAATTTTCTTTTTTCCTCATCAGATCTAGCAACAATTTTTGCGGCAACTGCTTCTTGTTGTTCCTTAACTAATCCAACCAAATCTTTTTCCTGTAGTTTTTTAACTTCCTCTTCTGATAGTGGTTTAGTTTCAGGTTGTTTTCCAAGCAGTGCTTCAGTAACTGGTTTGAGAATCGTAGCTGTTGTTTCTGCAGCAGTTATTTGTCCACGTCGGGCTTCTTTCACTCGCTGCTTAAATTCTGCTTGAGACTGAACAAGTTTTTTTAGATCTTCTATATGTTTTTTGTATTTTGCTCGTTTGTCCATAATTGTTATATAAACTTACTGCAGATAATTTTTAATACAACAACGAAACATTTTAGTTGGATCACGTGTTAGTTTATCAAATAAGAAAAAGTTATATTTATCTCTTGTAGCTTTATGATAAAGTTCGATAAATTTATCTTTTGTCACGTCGCCACATTGCTCGTTTACAACATTTCTAACGTCAACATTGTCCAGTCCCGGAAATAATATAAAACAACCAGTATTTCGCCTAATAAATCTGTCGACGTTGTAAAAGCCTTGGGCTAAATAAAGAGAATTACATTTCTTATTACGTGATAGTGAAAAATACGATCTTATTTTATTCATTTCTACATTGTTTAGCGGAATATCGTCGAAAGCAACTATCTTATGCTCGGACGAATCAAGTTGATTAACTGGAACAAGATCTTCTGGTTGTTTAATAATAAAAAAATCTTCACCAGCATCAAGATCATCACGATGTTTGTCATTATATTCGCTTAGTAGCTCGTACTTATCTTGCTGTGGATTGATTGTATAAATATAAACTCGATCGTAGTTAAAATTATCGCCCAACAGTAAATTTATAAGGAAATTTGTTTTTCCCGATCCAGTTCGTCCAACAATAAGATAATGACAATCTGGAAGTTCATTGTTATATTTATGTTTCACCAACCGCTCTGTATCAAAGTTTAATATCGACGATTTGCCATTGTTTGTTATATAATTTTATGTTATATTAAATAAATAATGAGCTATTATACAACATTTGGAACATTAGTAGGAGATTCATCAGCTGTAAATACAACAATAACAAACGGTAAGATTGATTTATCGGGCTATCTAAAAAAATCCGGCGACACAATGACAGGAAACCTGTTTATGTCAAATCAACGAATACTAGATTTAGAAACAAATTATCCGCCAATAAATGTTGTTGATACACAAGCTGTTAGTTATGCACAATTAAAATAATAAACTAAATAAATCTGGCGAAACTTTAAGCGGTAACTTAGATATGTCCGAAAAAAATAAATAAATTTGGAGACCAGTTATCCACCAGCAAACTTAAATTATGCACAAGCGGCAAATTATTCACAGTTGAGGTATGTGGATGATAACAAACTTGATAAAATCGGTGGAACGGTTGTAGGTAATATCAACATGTCAGGAAATTTTTTTATATAAATTTAGAGACTGCATATCCGCCAGAAAACTTAAATCAAACACAAGCTGTAAGTTATGCACAACTAAAATCTGTTGACGATAATAAACTTAACAAAGCCGGCGACACAATGACAGGTAACCTTACAATGAGCAATAGCTCAAAAATAACTGGATTACCGACAACCTCGCCACAAGCTGATGCTGATGCTATTAGTTATTCTCAGTTAAAAGAAGAACTTACCCTATATTTTAAAAAATCTGGTGGACCAGTGTCAGGCAACATAACCATGAGAAGCAACAAAATAACTACGATATATCTTCCAGTTAACCCTAATGATCTGACAAATAAAGCGTATGTTGACAGTCTGTCTAGTGGTATTAAAAGAACTAAAAACAATGTTGGGTATATTCCAACACTTTATAAAGCAACTGACAACCGAGCCGGGTTTGAGGTAAGCGCATCAGCATATTATCCCGAAAATTATCCTTATTACGCTTTCTCTGATAGACATGAGTGGACGACAAACGGAGAAGTTGAAAATTTTTGGATTAAAATTAAATGTCCCAATGCAGTTGCTATTTGGCAATTTCATTTCCGAGGCCGATTAATCTCTAGTATTGGTCGAATTTATAATTGGCGATTGGAAGGATCAAATGACGATATCAACTGGACAACATTGTATAGCACAACAGACACTTACATTTCAACAACACAATATTTTACAATCCCGACAGAAAACACTGTTA
Source organism: Megalonaias nervosa (assembly GCA_016617855.1). Classification (NCBI taxonomy): domain Eukaryota; kingdom Metazoa; phylum Mollusca; class Bivalvia; order Unionida; family Unionidae; genus Megalonaias; species Megalonaias nervosa. The sequence goes on from JAECUM010013917.1 coordinate 15,088, forward strand.
ACAAGTACTTATATTTTCGAGTTAATGTTTTAGATGCTGAAGATCCATTTCCAGGACTGACAGCATTTCAAATATACACACTCGACGAACAAATTTAATCTAATGCTATAAAATAATGCCAGAACCACCAATTATAACCATTACAAGAGAATTTTATGATAATATTTTTAACCCTAAAATATGTGTTGGAGCCGTTAATGTAGCAGCAAAATCAATCCAAGATATGAAATATATTGGCATCAGTTTATTAAACAGACTAACAACGCAAGATTATGTTTATAATTTTATTCGCGTTATGTATATGCGAGGACCACAACTGAAAAAGCAATAGAAAACTTTGATATTATAAGCAGATACTGTCATCCTGATAATTGTCTAGAAAAACAAAAACAAGTTGAAATTATATTTAAAAAAATATTATTCGAGCTTGATTGGTCTAATATAGATTTGATAATAAAATCAGACTTAATAAAGGCACGAGTTTATAGTGGAAGAACACTGGAAGAAAGACGAATAAACGAAAATCATACTCGTCTTGACAAACTAGCGGAAACTAAAAAATTGAAAATAAAAAGAAGAAGAGATTTATATGATAGTTTTTCAAAACAAGGTATATTTAAATATCTCGGTATGTACTATCATGACAAAGAAACCTTGGTTAAAATCGTTAATATGACGTCAGACGCATAGTTAATTATTAAAGTGTACGCAAACGCAATTTTGCCAATGATACGTAAAAAAAGACCCAGAATTTGATCCGATTATTGTTAACAAGTCCCTAAAGATAATCAAAAGGTTAGACGATGAAATTAGTAATCTTAGTGATGATGAGCGAGAAAAGTTTTTTGAAGAAGTCAATCAAACAAAGTTGGAAGTAAAGTCTGATTCTTATTATGATATAAGTGAAGAAGACGATGTTCCATTCCCATCAATCCAGTACTCTAGACAACTGTCACTACGAAATTATTACAACGAAATTAAAACAATACTCACAAAACCATATGAAAAATTAATGTTAAAAGTAGCTTCTGCTGTTGGTCTTCTTACAATTGAACTAGATAAGCTTAAAAAATTAATGCTAGCAAATTTCGTAGTCGCATAAGGAATTATCAGGCAACATCTTGTTCTAAAAATTTCACATTAGATCAGTTGAGCCTAGTATTAGGGTATATTGATGAAACAGAAATCGATTACAGTAATTTGGTAAATAAAACAGATTTGTATGAGAGTGAAGTAGAAAATAGTTTTGATTCATACGCTTGGTTAAAGAAACAATATGTACTAACAGATGAACGATATGATAATACTTCGTCAAATGTTTATGATAAATATAGAGAGTTTTTAGCTGATCTTAAAAATAATAAGTTCCGCGAGTTTCTTGATTCAATTGTTGGTGTTAGAGTTTTTAATATTGCATAAAATATTGTATAATAAAAAAACAAATCATCGATTTCAATCACATATCAGAAGCAATTCCAAAACAAGATGTTGAAGCTCTAATGCAATATTATAAATTTTATCACAAAAACCTCTGGTGTGTAAAAGAATGTTATAAATACTACCGTAGAATACTTCGAGTAATATCATATTTGCCATTGTTAATGACTAGCTCTAGTATAATCTCAAGTGGAGCATTATTAAATCCGTTTTTGTTAATAATATCTGGTGTCGGTGTCTCTCTTTCAACAGCATGTAAAAAGATTGAACCCAAACTTGAAACAAAAAAAAAAAAAATTCTTGTAAAACAGCAAGTATAACTTACAAAAAATTACTTGATCAGATACGATCTTACTTGCGAGGTGTAAAATATGATATGGACGATTTAATACGCGAGTTTCATATTATTGATAGTATGTTAACGGATATACTACCAATGAGAGTCAGCAGGTATGAAAAAGATTATCATAAAATATGGTTACAATAGTAGACCGATCGTCATCCTGCTGTTTAATTTTGTATAGCTTTAGAAATATCATTATCAAATAAAACATCAACTATATTATCAATAAATGTCATCAAATCATCTGACCAACCTCTTATTCGTTCGTCATTTTCAGCTGCGAGCAGCCATACTGACCCATATTTTGGTGATATATGATATCCAACTTTTTTGATACAATTACTTATTATATTAGGTTTTATGCCAGTATAACTTGAGGCTGCTCTAATTGAATCAAATCTCTTACAAAATTTGTTTGTCAGATCAAATCCAACATGTCTTACTGATGATGGATAATAACCCATATTATATAATATGTCATTGTTCAATACGAAATTTTGTCTAAATTCATAAGGTACATAAATATTGTTTTACTAGGGTAGTGGAGGTCTCCGGTCCAAAATCAGCTTTTGGTTTAGGATCAGTCTATTACTTTACTGAAATTTGGAGGAGGAGGGTGGTTTTTGAAGTGGTGAAAAATGTCAGAATATATTTATTTTGAAGGGGGTGGCGGGGTCTCTGGTCTAGAATCCGCACTTGGTTGAGGATCCGCCTATTAGCATACTATTGAATTCTATACAACCCCACCTCTACTTGTCTTTTTCGATGGCTACTCCATCCCCCTCGAAGGCTACACTAACAAACCACGCTTTTGCAGCAACTGCAAAGCATGGGGCCACCAAGCTAGCAGGTGCAAATGCAAGCACAAATGTGACACTTGTGGCGGCGGTCACAGTAGCAAGTGCACTTTTCAGGGACAAAAATGCGCAAACTGCCTAGAACCACATCACCCTAAATCGAATTCCTGTCCATACGCCCTAAGCGAAAAGGAAATAATCCGTCTTATGGAGGAAAAAAGTTTAACCTATCTAAGAGCCAAATCGTTGACGCCACTACTGCGTACACAGCAGAGCAGGGGAACAGTACCTTCCCCGCAATCTACTAACCCTAAAAATAACCCTCCTACTCCCCATGAGCTGACAGAGAACCCAACCTTATCACCCATCAAAAGGATTAGTGAGCAAGCTGAGCACAAATCCACCCCAAAAGCAATGCTAGTGATAACAGCGGTTCAATCTCAAATTCACAGATAGACAAACATCATGTGTGTATATCACCAAACTTTGAACCATACAGAATAAAGAATAACAAACCATAAAGCAATGCAAGTTATAATGGAAAATGCAATATTGGTAACAAACCAATCCCGCCGGTAAGCAATGCAGGTAACAATGGAAAAGCAGTGCTGGTAACAAACCAATACCGCCAAGTAACAACAACAGGAATTTAGAATCCTTTACTAACATCACTATCATACATTACATAAAAGATCTATTGGCGGGAATTGCAACCCTCACCCAATCGGATCGCATGCCTTGCATGCCTTTCTTTAAATTATTTATGGACTTGTTGGAAAAACACCTTGTTTCCTTTCATTAAATATACAGAATCAAAATACATGAATCAACTATTAATCAGATGGATAATACTAATAAAAACTGCCTAGTAATTTGGCAATGGAATAGTCGGGGGCTGAATATGAATATGCCAGAACTACTTATCAAACTAAAGAACACAAAACAAAAACCAGATTTTATTTGTATTCAAGAAACCTTACTTTAAACAAACCTCCAAATATTTTTCAAAAATCCCCCGCTATTCAACTTGCAAATATGCTATGATGGACATTGAAAATGAAGGGGGGGGGGGTGTCTTGCCATCTTTGTCAGCGACTTACTCCCAAATACAACCTTTAAACAACAATCAAACCCTATCTCTGACGGAATTCACCCAATAACTTTAGAATATCAGTCAATACTAGTCCACATAGGCCAGGTCAGCATAGAAATTTTCAATATCTATGACCATGGAAAAACCTATAATGTTTCACCCCTAAACTATGACCAGATAACCAGCTCTGCAAATGGGTACATAGTTTGTGGCGATTTCAACGCACACAGCAAACGATGGGGAGGAACCCGCCTAAACAAACGAGGTTCTATGATCGAGGAATGGGTATTCAACAATAACCTAGCAATACTTAATGACGGAACCCAAACTAGGATTAGCCCAGAGGATGGCTCCTTATACGCATTAGACCTAACGATCAGCACTCCAAACTTAGCCACCTTGATTAACTGGGACGTGGATCGAGAAACCACATTAGGAAGCGACCACTTCCCTATACATATCACCGTCAATCTCACCCACCCAATAACTAACTCCTCTAAAATTCGCAAATGGAGACTGGATAATGCCGACTGGCACATGTTCAACTCTTTACTTACCAGCGTATCCGAAAAACATATACAGGATGATGACATTGACAAATTCAACCAAAACATCCTAGACGTAATAAATGCAACTGCCACAAAAAGTATCCCCACAAAAAAGGAAAAGGGAACAATTCCCTTACAAAACCGTCCATCCCATGGCAGAATGATGAGTGCAATAGCATAATCAAAGAGAAGAAGAAGGCCCTGAACAAATTCCGACACACAGGTAAATCAACAGATTACTTAGAATACAAATCTAAGGAAAAACAAAACAAGCTAGTAATCCGCAAGGCAAAGGAAACAACATGGCATGAATACTGTTCTACCATTGACCTAAAAAAATGCAATTCCAAGCGAGTCTGGAACCAGATAAAATCCATTAAAGGCAAAGCTGCATACAGCATGCCCAATATCCAAGGAATGACAACTAATAAAATAAAGGCAAACCATCTGGCAAACTATTTTGCAGGCATGAGTAGTAATAATAACCATTCAGCTCAGTTCCAAGCACATCGGAAAATGGTAGAACAAAAACACCCCCATTTCTACACAGACCTGGGTACCAAATACAGCCCGCTCAATGCTGATTTTTCTATTGATGAATGGAAAATAGCTATTAGGGATAAAAAAAAACAACCTCACTAGGATACAAAATATACAAAAACATCCCTCCAAATATTGAAAGCAGCTTATTAAATCTAATAAATCAATCATGGAAAACAGGACAGATCCCTACTAAATGGAAACAAGCAATAGTCATCCCAATTCCAAAAGCCGGAAAGGACCCCACAGAAATATCATCATACAGACCAATCTCACTCACCGACACTATAAGCAATGTGATAGAGACTATGCTCAACAACAGATTGAAACATCATCTGGAAAGCAACAACCTGATCTCCCAAAACCAAAGCGGCTTCCGTAACAGAAGATCCACCTTAGACCAACTAGTGAGGCTTGAATCTCGCATTAAACTAGCATTTAATGCTAAACGAAAATCCTATCGGCATAGCGATTTTTCTTGACCTAGAGAAAGCCTTTGACCTAGTTGGGACTGACGGACTTATCGCCAAATTAAATCATTACGGGATAAATGGCCGTATGCATAAATGGATCCATAATTTCCTAAAAGGAAGACAGATTGAAACCAGAATAGGGGACCAGTATTCCGAAATTTATGAACTCGAGAACGGTACCCTGCAAGGAAGTGTCCTAAGTCCAACCCATTTCAACATTATGATCAACAACCTAGAACATGCTGTCGACCATAACAAAATCGACTTATCGCAGTTTGCTGACGACAGCGGCATATGGAAAGCAGGTCATCCAAATAGCCAACAACTCATCGTTGATCTACAAACCAATTTAACAAAAATTGGCAAATGGGCAGATAGATGGGGATTTAAACTATCAAAAGGGAAAACAACAGGAGTTTTATTCTCCCCTAAACCTAGGTATATGATAAGTCCCCCCCCCCATACATACAAGGCGAAATTATCAAATTTGAGAAAGTAGCAAAATTTTTGGGCATGCACTTTGATCTTACATGGAAATATTACATTACAGAACTAGTCCGGAACTGTAGCGGTGACCTTAATCTCCCTTAAAACATTAAAGGTGTGAAATGGGGAGCTGATCAGTACCCACTTTTGATGCTCTACAGGGCCTTAATTAGATCGAAACTGGACTACGGGTGCCAGATTTACGCATCAGCAAAACAAACCCTCCTTAAACAATTGGACATATTCCAAACCAAGGCGTTAAGAATATGTACAGGCTCCCTACCAAACACATCCAAAGAAGAAATGCAACTCCTCACAGGTGAGACGCCACTCGCATTGAGAAGAGAAGATTTGATATTAAGATATGCAGTGAGAGTCTCAGTACATGATCCCTCACACCCTACGAGGGACATCATCAATAGAAGCAATGTCCCATTCAGTAAGAAGCTCGTTCCGAACCCACTATCGGCAAAGAAGATACATCAATTAAGTAAAGAACTTAATATAGAAGAGCTCCAAACGGAAACCACCAAATATCCAGACTCTACCCCTTGGACATGCCAAAAATCCACCATTAATCTCCTAGCGAAAACCTTTGGCTCTAAACTAGACCGCCCGCTAGAAATAAGATCCAAAGTGTTAACAATAATCGACACCAAGTACAAAGATTATAACAAAATTTACACCGATGGATCAAACACAAACAACCCAGACAAAACCGCTGCTGCCCTTACCATACCGGAGATAAATGAAGAACATGGATCAAGACTACCTGATAACTGCTCTATATACACAGCAGAATTCTGAGCTATATTAGAAGCAATCAGATTGGCAGACAATCGTAAGTTCCCCCAAAACGCTAATAATTAGCGATTCTCTTAACGTTTTATACTCCCTGGAAACCGGAAATACAACTGGAAGGGAAAATTTCTTAAAAGAAATAAGATTGCTTCTAAAAAATATGCTAAATCAAGACCAAATTATAGAATTCATGTGGGTGCCTTCCCATATTAATATACCGGGAAATGACAAAACTGACTTAGCAGCTAAAATGAAACTTAATAGTGCAAACTACACTCACATTGACTACAGCATCCCAGAGTTATACAACATGATATCTAAAAAAAAAATCATTGCAAAATGGCAAACAGAATGGGATTTTTGTACCAAGGGTCGCAAACTGTATACCATACAAAAAAAAACAACAAAAAACAGTGCGCCGTACGATCAAAGCCCCACCAACTCTTAACAAACATGACCAACGAATCATAAACAGAAATAAAACGGGGAAAACATTGCTAGCAGGCAGTATTGGGAGATACATAAAATCCAATACAGAACGAAGTTCTAATTGCCCCTATTGCCCTAGTACTGAGGATCTACACCACGTGTTAAACACCTGCCACAAATACCAAAAACAAAGGGAAAAACTATTCACTTCCCTTAAAGCAATTGGTTCGCCATGTTCCTATCCAGACCTATTATACCACAGTAACCCTAACCCGAACATAACCAACGAGTCAATTTTGCTCTTCCTTAGAGAGATTGATAAAATTGGGAAAATTTAATTCATACTCCAACTCGTCACCGTAAATCATAACAAACAGTAGCAGAAACAGTTGCCTGACGTTAGCCACACCACATGATCGAACCAAGGGGTGCGAGATGGGGTGGGGGCTTCGGTTTACGGCCCACTTAGGGGTATGTACCAGCCTATGCGCGGGCTGGAGCCCTTGCCTCATCTCGGATCTCATGGAACGATTTCGAGTTGAGAGGTGTGGTTCGTCGGGCAATGCAATGCGACTGCATGTATTCAGGTTCCTTATTTACCAACTTACCTTTCTATACCTTACAATTCAACTGCCATATATGGCATTGGGATTGTGATTCGTCAAGCAATGCAATATGACTACAGGTAGCCAAGTCGACAACCATCTATCACAATTTTTCCAGAATAAAATTATTAACAACTCCTCCTTTGTCTCTTCTACATCTTGTGATACAGTGGATCATTAAAATACAAACAAATAAACTGGCCCATTAAACTTAGTCATTATAAGGTGGCACAAAACCCAGCCATCAGGACCAGCTGCACAATGCGGCAACAATTTGACTAATTAATTAACTAAATATAACGTAAGACCCCAAATTAGCTTTAAAACCAAAAGCCATCAGGACAAGCCGCACAATGGGGCGCATTAAAAATCTTGAATCTACATAATATAGACATAGCATAAGACCTCAAATAATCTTTATAAGGTGGCTCAACTCCAAAGCCATCAGGTCCAGCCACACAAGGTGGCGCCTTAAATTAATTTAGGATATAGGACCCAAATCTAGATGTATATAAGGTGGCAAAACTCAGCCATCAGACACCAACTAAGTAGTAACTAATTAAAATAAATTTTTAATTTAAAATTTAGCATAGGCTGGCCCACTGTGTCATTACCACCTCTATAAGCAGCACAAATAATATTGTCAAATTATAATTACGCCTAGACGCCAACATTTATTTTTTTGGAAAATAGGGATTCAAAAAGAACCCGGATGTACAGCGACTTCCTCACGACCACCTTTCCTGCCTCGACCGGGCATTTTTTACCTAACCATGTGAGTGCGTGAGGGTCAATTCCCACTTACCACTATGAAGAGCCAAGTACAGAGGCCAAGATATGCAAAGAAGAGCTTCGCCGGAAAATCTTCCGGCTGCCGACATAACAGCCCTTTTAAGGGCTCAATATTGCCTCATTATTGTAAGGGAATCTAATTTGGCTTAGAATCCCGTTTTGAACAAAACACTAATTCTAACATGTATACCGAATTTGACCCTTTGGTTCCACCGTCAAAATTTTCGCCTGTTATTAACTATGCGTGATACTAAAATTCTAACTCACTTGACTTAACTGATTGGCAGATTTTAGGAAAAATGTTAGGTACACTTTGTACACTAAATTCCAACAATGAATTACATTAATTAATGATGAAATTTTTTAAACTCATTTTATTTGATTACTTGCACAGGTGGTTTACACACTATTGGCAATAGGGTTTGTCCACTAATCTAACTGGACGGAATTTGACAAATAAGTGCGGACTGGCGTTTGTGGGCGTGGACGACGACCGTTGTTGTGGCGTTTGCGGCCTTTTCCTGGGCCTCTTTCCTCCTTTTCCCTCTGCCAGTCAAGAGAAAAGCGCAACCTTCGCGCATTGAAGCGGGGTTGTAGTGGCACCATTCCTACAACCCCGACCAATTAAATATCCCGACTTCGGGAATTAACAAGTCGCGAAAGAACTTAGTGTTCATATGCGACTGTAATTCTTTGACTTGACAGGATAAAAAAAACTGCTAACTATCTATAGGGCACTCATAAGATCGAAACCGGACTATGGTTGTCAAGTATACAACTCAGCGAAGCAGCCATTCCTAAAAAAAAATAGATGCTATCCAAAGAAAAGCGCTGGCTATCTACTCTGGCACTCTAACCTCAACCTCACTTGACGAACTCCAAGTACGCACTGGAGACCTACCACTAAGGCTGAGAAGACAAGAAATGCTACTCAGATACTCAATACGGCTTACATCACATCCAGATACACATCAAACTAAAATGGCTATTACTAAGTGCAACAAAACTTTTAGTCAAAACCTAGTACCAAACATACCAGGTGGAAAACAAATCCTAGAACTGAGGAAAGATTTGCCAATCTTAGAACAACAGGAGGGATACATGAAACCGCCTGACCAGACCCCTTGGGAAAACACTAAACCAAGAATTAACACCAAAGCCACCGAATATGAAAACAAATTGGAACAGGAACTCCGACTGAAAACTAACATTACAATAGACATACTAGACACCTACTCCAGTTTAGTTAAAATATATACTGATGGATCTAAAACACCAGAGCCACCTAGAACAGCAGCAGCAGTAGAAATCTATTACGTGTAGGCTCGTACAATAATATCAAGAGAAAAGAGTGAAGTCAACAAGCTTTGTATATTTTAACAAAATAATATATTTCCCTAGAAAACAATGTAAACATTGGAAATAGGACTTACGGTTTGTGAATATAATCCAAAATTTAATCCTAATAATGAAAAAAAAAAAACAAGTCCTATCACTAGATAGTTCTAATAGAATCCAAGTTCGAGTCTCGACGACGTTCCAATATTTAAGGCGATGACGTCAGATGTGGTCGTTGTACAAATGGCAACAATTCCTCAATTGAATCACAGTTTATGTTTCCTTATAACTCTAGAATAAATTTCCACTGAATTTGTTTCACCCAGAATTTTTATAAAAAAGTTACACTCGTTTGGTTTTCTAGAGAATAAATTATTAAATTCCAAAAACGAATGAACTTCAAAAACAATCTGGCTTCAACAATTGAAACCTTTCGAGCCCTCAAGGTTTTAAAAATACAACTCACTGAAAAGCTCTCAGAAGGGATATTAAATCCAACTGAAACATCATCCCGTTCTCGCGTGATAGGTCACGTGGTCTCTTAACACTTGAACAACGTAATAGAAAAAAATGAAATTTGTCACGTAGCAAGAACAGCCGTTTCTAAGAACCAGACTCTCGCTTGAAATAAATAAGTAAAACATTGTTTATTCAGACTACACGTAGACTGAAATGACCTTGGCAATAGCCAATCGTTTTCACGTAGTGTTTACACTACCGCGCACCAGGGTGAACTAAAAATAATACTAATGTAACGTCTTTTACGTTTTAGATAAATAGAATTACTGAAAAAGAATATCGAATCCCGTGAAAATAATCATTACAATAAAATGTAATGAAACAAAAATAAAATAAAAAAAAATTTTAAAACTAACACACAAGCAATTTAATTACATATACGTAACAAATCCCAGAACTCAACATACAAATGGGAACCAGATTGCCAGACCACTGCTCTACTTATACAATTGAATTCTGGGCTATTAACGAATCCTTAAAATAGATCTTAGAAAACAACATCCCGTTACGCAGCAATAATCAGTAACTCCCTTAGTGTAATAACATCAATAAAAATAAATAACACTAAATCAGGAAAAACGTTCCTTACTAGGACTAACCACATGCTCAAAGAACTATCCACCAAAAACCAAATCGTGGAATTTGTATCTATACCATCGCATATAGGAATCCCTGGCAACGAACAGGCGGACAAAGTCGCTAAAATAAAATTATTAGACCCTAACCCGGCCCCACTAAAATATAGCATTACAGAAGCCCATTACCTAGCCAGAACCTACATAAGCAATAAGTGGCAGGAATACTGGAATGCTACCCTCATGGGCAGAAAATTATACACCACCCTTAAGGAAGTAGATAGGTCCATTAAACCACCCAAGGTTAACAGCACGGACCAAAAAATTATAAATCGAATCAGGACAGGAATAACAAAACTAGCCGGCAGTCTTGGTAAATATTTAGGACCAAAACCCGCTAATATCAACTGCTACCACTGCCGTACCATTGAAGACCTCCATCATATTTTCAAGGACTGCTCTAAACATCAGTTGGCCAGAATTAAATTACAAAAGGCACAAAAAGAAATTGGATCCCAATAACATACCCAGAGTTCCTAGATATAAACAACAACAACCTAAATATAACCTTTAGGAACATCATTAACTATTTAAATGAAACCGGACTCAGAGGAAAAATGTTATGTCCCATTAAAAACTCCCTGTCAGGCAAACAACTCTAAAAAAAAGCCACTACACTTAATAATCTTATAATGCAGATGGCATAAACACTGGACAAGTGTCTTTAATATATCAAAAGGGACCTGATTATTCAGCAAAGACACTTGTCCTTCCCCAAATCAGAGCTATATGCATAAGTACAGCTCAAACATGGGATGGACGCCTTTGATATGCCAACTATGGACCTGAACACTCAGAAAAGGCGTTTGTCCCTTCCATAAAATAAATAGCCGTAAGCCATGCCCACCACCTAAATCAAACTAAAAAATAAAAAAATAAAAAAATAATAAAAAAATTAAAAAATAAAATAAATAAAAAATCTTTCTCTTATCCTTCTTACACCTCTATCACCACCCCTTCTTATGACACTTGCTATATACCAAATAACTTACTAACATACCCATACTACCTGCTCTCAACCAAAGATGACAGTCATCCCAGTAGAATTAGAAAGTCCGAACACCAGGACCATCAGGGCCCGCCTCACAAGGCGACCACATAAACCAGATTAGGGAAGTACAATATGGCCCCAAATAAGACAATATAAGGTGGTCAAAAAGTTCAATGACCATCAGGCCCCGCTGCACAAGGTGGCAAAAAACTACTCTAAGCCAAGTGATCGGTCCCAAATAACCAAAGGTCAAACACCCCACGACTGACTGACCCCCTAAAACAAGCACACCCAGTAAGACCCCAAAACTATATCTCATATAAGGTGGTCTATGCCCAGGATCATCAGGTCCAGTCACACAAGGTGGCAAAATACTCGTATCCAAGTGACTGTCATCCGAGGTTTCTAATTAACACATAATTCCTCATTTTAATGAAAACAGCACAGAGTTTCTAAATTCCTATTCCGTGCAGGAGGACCAATACCCTGGAAACAAATGGACACCACCCTGCGGCTTGGCGCCCCCCCCCCCCAAAGGTCCACGCCACCTTTTACCTCGACCGGACACAAATAAGCGTGTAATGCGCGCACTAATAACAACCTCGCTAACAACCAAAACGTGAGTGAGTGATGGTACTATTCCCACTCACCCTATGCTAGAGCTAGACTGTAAAACATGAGTGTGTGCTGGGACTATCCCCACTCATGAAAGCCTAACATTCAGGTAGCTTAGAACTTATTGTTCTGCTTCCTGGCGGCAAAATTAACAGCACTCTTTGAGTGCAGTAACGCCTGGGGAATGTGGCACTATTTCCATTCCTGAAGGAAAATTAACATCCTGCAGTGCGGGAATTAGCAACTGGCACATGCACATATATGCGCACGCCAGTTTAATTTAAACAAGTAAGTAAGTAAGGATCAAAAAAAAAAAAGGAAACATCACCAGGAGAAGATCAGATAGGGTACACTATATATAAAAACATCCCTGGAAACATTACAACAACCATCCTAAAGCTATTAAATAAGATCTGGTTCGAAGGCAAACTACCTGATAAATGGAAACATGCAACAATAATCCCAATCCCAAAACCTGGAAAAGACCCTAATAACATCAATTCTTACAGACCCATCTCCCTCGCAAACAATATATGTAAAATCATGGAAACAATCATTACAAACCGACTTAAATACCATCTGGAAAGTAACAACTTACTTTCCGAAAATCAATGCGGATTTAGAAATAAAAGATCCACCACTGATCAACTTATTCGCTTAGAAGCCGCCATCAAAATAGCCTTCAATTCAAAAAGAAAAGCAGACAGACACCTAATAGCTGTCTTCCTTGACCTGGAGAAGGCATTTGACCTTGTATGGACAAAAGGACTAATAGCTAAATTAAATCACTTTGGAATCACAGGCCACATGTTCAACTTCATAGAAAACTTCTTATCAGACCGCAAAATTATCACAAGCTTTGGGGAAACTTGTTCAGAAACACACTCCCTAGAAAATGGCACACCACAAGCGAGCGTACTCAGCCCCACACTCTTTAACATCATGATAAACGACCTAGACCTAAACCTAACTTCTAAAAAAGCAGAAATATCGCAATTCGCAGACGACAGCGGAATCTGGAGGGCAGGCAACCCCGCTAGTCAGTAATTTATGACATCCAGCAAAGCCTAGATAATATAGGGAGATGGGCCGATAAATGGGGTTTTAAAATATCCCACGAAAAAACAATATCTGTACTATTCACACCAAAACGTAAATCCAGATTAACATACCCCAAACTATTTATCCAGAATAAAAATATAAAATTTGTTAAAGTAGCGAGATTCTTAGGCATGTATTACGACGTACAACTAAACTGGGGACAACATATTAACAACCTCATAAACAGCTGTAATAAAGACATAAACGTAATGCGGAACCTTAAATGGACCACCTTGGAATCCAACTAGGAAACACTACTTACGATGTACATGGCACTGATAAGATCTAAACTCGACTATAGGTTGGGTCGGGAATCCGGGCACGTTTTCACATCCGGGCATTTTCAGTGCATAGTTCCAACCGTCGAGGTGAAAACAACCGCCATTGCTCTAGTGACTTTCAGTAACGTGTGGGAGACATTTATACAACATTTTAAGATATTCTTAAGATTTGCAATGTTGGTGGGTGCACCAACCATCAAAAGCAAAAGGAAATTATTATAAATGCAGATTTACAACTCAGCAAAACCTCAACATCTCAAAAAACTAGATACGATACAACGGAAAGCATTGACTATCTGTACAGGCACTCTTCCGTCTACATCACTAGCTGAACTCCAGGTTCTTACTGGGGAACTACCACTGTAAGTAAGAAGACAGGAACTAACTCTAAGATATGCTGCACGGTTAACTACTCATCCAGAAACACACCCGACCAGAATAACTATCCATAAATGCGATAAAGCTTTTAGCAAAAAACTAGTTCCTTATATCCCAGAAGGAAAACTTATACATCAACTAACGGGACAACTCCCTGTAACTAATTATCAGGCCGAACCCACTGAGTTCCGTCATCAAGCCCTATGGATATCCTCTAAACCAGTAATTAACATACAAGCTACAGAACTTGGAAACAAACTTGAGCAAGAACATATGCTAGAAACAATCATAACAATGGAGATTCTCACGACATACTCCAGTTTCGTAAAAATGTATACTGATGTTTCCAAAATATCAAAGCCACCCAGAACGGCAGCAGCAGTGGTTATCCCAGAATTCAATACCCAAATGACCACTGCTCAATTTTTGCTGCAGAATTCTGGGCCATCAGGTAAGCCTTAAAATGGATTAAAGAAAACAACAGTAACAAATCGATAATCATTAGTGACTCGCTTAGCGCAATAACAGACATAAAATTAAATAATTCTAAATCACGAGAAAATTTCCTAAGAAAAACAAACTTATTACTAAAGGAGCTAAACCACAAACCCCCCCCCCCCAAAAAAAAGGTGGAATTCATGTGGATTCCATCACACATATGTATCATAGGAAATGAAATGGCTGATAAGACAGCAAAACAAAAACTAAGTGACCCAAATCCTTCAATCTAAAACTACGGTGCCAGTGAAATACGAAGCATCATTAAAACACATATCAATAACAAATGGCAGGAACAGTGGAATCAGAGCACAAAGGGGAGGAAACTTTATGCCATTCAAAAGGATATCAACATAACCGTCCAACCACCAAAAGTAAATAGAGCTGATCAAATAATTATAAACAGAATAATTACCGGAAAAACTAAATTAGCAGGCAGCTTTGGAAAACACATAGGGCCCAAACCGTATATCAACTGCTTCCACTGTCAAATTCCTGAAGACTTACACCACGTATTCAACATCTGCCATAAATACAAGCAAGAAAGAACTGAACTCATAAACGAACAAAAAAATTTATCCCCTAGTACATTCCCTAAATTCTTAGAAAACGACAATCCTAACATTAACACCACGTATCAGAACATCATTAACTTTATAAATGAATCGGGACTAATTAATAAAATATAAGAAAACTAAATAGGGTACAAACTAAAAGACAGCAGTCTAGATGGGTGTCTTTGAAACGTCATTAGGGACCTGATTAATCAGCAAAGACATCTATTTAGGTTAAATCAAATCAAACAGGGCAAATAAATGTAGACTAAGAAAACTAAATAGGTTACAAACTAAAAGACAGCGGTCTAAATGGGTGTCTTTGAGAAGTCGTTAGAGACCTGATTATTCAGCAAAGACATCCGTATAGATTAAGTCAAATCAAATAGGGAAAAGAAATGTACATTAAGTCAAATAAATTCCCAAAAGAAATCTAGAGGGGTGTCTTTGAGAAGTCGTTGGGGGCCTGATTATCCAGTACAGACATCCGTGTAGATTAAATCAAACCAAATAGGGCAAAAGATTTAAGTCAAATAGAAATTAAAACCAAAAATCACTACCACAAAAACAACATCCATATTTTTTTAAAAAAAAAAAAATCTTTACTTTTTTCCTTTTATTTTTCAACTGCTCTGGTAACATCATAGAATCAATAACACCCTGTCAATAATAATCATCTCCATCCCAACATTAACACCAATATGCTAATCATCTCCATCCTAACATCTTACCACTGCTCAAAGATGACAGCTAGAATAAATCATACACCATACGGATTACATGAATGTTAATCAACACCACAAGTAAGCCCCAAATTTAGTAAACTATAAGGTGGTCGCAAAAAGCCCGAGACCATCACGCCCCGCCGCACAAGATGGCAACAAAAAATAATTAAAGGAAATTATGACATTAAACTACCTCTTATAAGGTGGTCTTAACACCAAAGACCATCAGGACCAGCAGCACAAAGCGGCAAACGAACACCTAACAGTAAGAAACATTAAGGACCCATACTTTAACAACATATAAGGTGGTCTAACGCCTAGGACCATCAGGGCCAGCCACACAAGGTGGCAACCATAGAATTAAGCTGTCATCAAAAGCATACCTCTCTAACCCAGCAAAATCTAAAACAGCACAGAGGAAGTCATTCAAAACTGTGCAAGATGCCGGTTATTTAGACCAAATACTCTGGAGGAACTGAGAACCAACCTGGGGACCAGCGCCAACCTGACCTCCTTTCCTCCTTGCCACCTCCAATTCAATAGCGTGCGGTGCACGCACAGATCCTAACTTTACTGAAAGTAAGTAATTACAACCTTCTTAATGAGTGTGTGATGGGTCAGTTCCCACTCATTTACTCTGCCCAGTGGATACAGACTTGAAAGCATGAGTGTGTGTTGGGTCTATTCCCACTCATGAGGGCCAAAGTTACAGGTATTATTAGTACCACAACCTGCCAGCTACAATTAAACAGCACTCTCTGAGTGCAGAAATGAGTGGAGTAAGTGGCTCTGATTCCTTCCCTCACGAACAATTAAACAGCCTGCTGTGCAGGCATTAAACCGTCGCGCATGCCCGGATGGGCGAAAGCAACGTTAATTCAATCAAGTCAATTCAGTCTGGCTACCCAGCGATGACTAGTCAACACCTTGGAAATTGAATTTGTTCAGTGACATGAAAGACAGTTAGTACTGGATGATGGATGCAGCCTATATTGTGGAAAGGCTTGAAGATGAATGGAAGTATTCAGGTAGCCTAGGCTTTGTGACCAGTCTGAAAGTAGCCAGGGATCTGGTTAAAGACATGATAGAGGGGCAAGTGGAAAAGTTAAGAGGTTTTATTAAGCCTCAGTATGTTAGAGTGGGAACACTGAAGCAGCCCTTGATGGTGTGATCAAAGTGAGGTACTTTTTAGAACAAATAGTGAATTTCACAGAGTGGTCTTTTGTGAAGTGGGCATTAGACCAATTAAAGAAAGCAGAAGAAATGATTAGAAAGGTGCTGGAAGAGGAGGTGAAGAAGATGAAAGATACATGGGCTAAGGAGAGAAAGGAAAAAGAAAAGAGAAAGAAAAAAAGGACTTTGACAGACTGAATCAAAATTGGATCAAGGTGCAGGAAAAGTGAAGATCCATGGGACATCCTGACTGGATGCCAGAGAACGAAAAGAACAAGAAGAAAGGAATGATAGAGAAAGTGAGGAGATGGTGGAAGAAGTGGAGAAAATAGAAGAACCCAAAGGCCCTTTCCAGGTCCACTCCATTGCCTCGAAAAGATTTACTCTCTTTTGCCAAATATTTGTATCTTTGGTTGGTGTTTGTGTTATGTTTATGTATTTGTTTCTTCGTCTATAGCCGCACTTACCCACCACTCGCTACCCGCTTTTTTCCCGCTGTCACTGTTTGCTGTTTGTTCCGATTGAGGTCAGCCCATTACAGCTCCAGAGGGTGTTTGACTGGATTTCCCACTGACGTTATACAGCACCACGACCTTTTTGACTGGGTCTGCCATTGACACTATACAGCCCACATATACTACTTTCATCTTTAGTAATAATATTCTTTCTCTCTCTCTCTCTCTCTCTCTCTCTCTCTCTCTCTCTCTCTATATATAATATATAGAGAGAGAGAGAGAGAGAGAGAGAGAGAGAGAGAGAGAGAGAGAGAGCATTGAAATTCATTGATTTTGGCATATTATTTAAACTTTTTGATTTAGAAAATAAGTAAATAGGCATATATGGCTCTATCGGGACATACGGGAATTACAATTACCCCATTACGCCATAGGCTTACATGTGCAGGCCGTTATGGGAAGAAGGGAAAATCCCATATTAAAATTGTATATGGGCTTAACATGTGGATCGTATTATGGGGACAAAACTGTTTATGAGGATAATGAGAAAGGTACTGTTAAAATATTTAAGGGACAAGGGTTGACAAGTTTACGCGGACAGTCGGGAATGGTAATGTTACATTTTGAAACTACAATATAACACAACCTTAGCAATCCAAATACACACCTTACCATCAAAGAAAATGGCAGGAGTCTTTATACATTCACCCTATAGAATATATATATATATATATATATATATATATATATATATATATATATATATATATATATATATATATATATATTGTTACGAATCGGCTCGTTTAAAGTAACACAAAGAAAAGAGCGAAGACAACAAGCTTTGTAAGTTTTAACAAAAATAATTTATTTCCCTAGAAAACACGATGAAAAGGTGAAAATATGAAATAGGACTTACGATTTGCGAAGAAAATCCAAACATTTGTCCTAGAATTGTGAAAAACATATAAATCCTATCATAAACAGTTCTAATTGAAGCTAGTCTGAATCTCAGTTCCGTTCCAAGATGGTGGATGATGACGTCAGGCGAAGTTTTTACACAAATGTCCAGAATTTTCACTTTGAATCACAATTTGTACTGTTCTGTTCCTTTAGAATCAATTTCACTAAATGTCTTTGTCCAAAACCAGTTGTGTATAGTTCTCCAGGGAAAATAATTATTGTTTAAAAGATAGATGAACTATAGCTGTCATCTATAACAATACACATCTCGCTCTACAGACGTACAAATGAACAACTCTTTCCAGTACCAGAAAAAGAATACCTTCTTCTCAAGGTATATGAACGACTCTACAAGGTGTTAAAATATGACTCTCTGACTATTTCCCAGATACCTGAGTATTTAAACTGAACGAAAACGTCATTTCATGCACATGCACGAAGAACGCATAATGATTTCAAAATCTCACCATCGCATTACACGATATAATCATACATGCTTGGCAAATGACCTTGGCCACAACCAATCATTTACCTAGCTTGTTTATCAAGCCAGCAAGCTAAAAAAAATTGCTTACGAAATCCTAAGAGTCATATTTACGTTCTAAATAAACACGACGTTTCTTTCAAAATATCAGACCCTGTGAACATAATCATCTTCATAATAATAATTATATTTAATGATACAAAAATGAAATAGAAAGAGTTCAAATTTTAACACACAAGTAATTAACTTACATGGTAGTAACACTTTCACCCATAAAGAAAAAAGAAAGATTTATGTAATAAAAGCTTTCTTTTTTACCAGGTGTAAATTATACACGAGGTAAAAGAAATTACATAAGAAGAATTTTTTTTGAATTATACAAAGGTGTATATGAAAATGATATTTCTATACATGGGAAAGTGCATCTGCAATTAAATTGTCTTTTCCTTTGATGTGCCTGATGTCAAGATTATACTCTTGCAAAAATAAACTCCACCTTAATAGTCTTTGATTTTTATTTTTCATCCTGTCGATGAAAGTAAGGGGGTTGTGATCACTAAACACAACAACCGAAGAAAGAGCTGAGCTAATGTAAACTTCAAAATGCTGTAATGCCAGCATTAAAGCCAAGCATTCCTTCTCGATTGTTGAGTAGTTTCTTTGGTGCTTATTTAATATTTTTGAGAAATAACACACTGGATGTTCTACACCATTTCTATCATCTTGAACCAAAACTGCTCCAACCCCAACATCACTTGCATCCCCAGATAGTTTGAATGGTTGGCTGAAATCTGGAGCTGTTAAAACTGGTGCACTTTTAAGTATCGCCTTTAACCTATCAAAAGCCTCTTGACATTTTCCAGTCCAAAGAAACTTGTTTTTCTTTCTCAACAAGTTTGTCAGAGGTTCAACAATATCAGAAAAATTAGAACAAAATTTGCGATAGTACCCAGCCATACCCAAAAATCGCATCAGCTGCTTTTTACTGACAGGCACAGGAAATTCAGAAATAGCCGTGACTTTAGCATCTATAGGTTTAACTTGACCATGTCCCACAATATGTCCTAGAAAAGTAACACAAGCACGACAGAACTCACTTTTAGATAAATTAATAGTCAAATTTGTATCAATGAGTCTGTCGAAGAACCGAATCATGGCTAGATGTTCTTTCCAGGTGTTGTTGTAGATGATGACATCATCAATATAAGCATCACAATTGTCTAGATCAGAGGTAATCATATTCATAAGGCGTTGAAAAGTATTGGAGAATTCTTCATCAAAAATGGCATTACTTTATACTGGTAGAGTCCATCTGGAGTCACAAATGCCGAAATTTCTTTTGCCCTTTCCGTTAGTGGAACTTGCCAAAATCCTTTCAGAAGGTCGAATTTAGTGACGTATTTGGCATTTCCAATTTTGTCGATACAGTCATCGATTCTTGGCAATGGAAATGAATCTGTTTTTGTCACACTGTTCACCTTCCTATAATCAGTACACATTCGGAAAGTTTTATCCGGTTTCGGAACAAGTATACACGGTGAACTCCAATCACTCTTACTGGGCTCTATAAAATCATTTTCCAGTAAATACTGAATCTCCTTTTTCAAGTATTCCTGTTTGAGAGGGTTCATCCTGTATGGGTGTTGTTTTATGGGTTTTGAATCTACTATTTCAACGTCATGAAAAATGTTGGGACAGGTACAACTAAATTAATTGCATGATTTATCTGGCTATCTCTTTCAACATAGTCCTTTAACATATTGATGTGGCAAAGTTGTTTTTGTTTTCGCCTCCCAGGAGTATTTATGATGTAATTTAAATCACTTATTTTCTTTTCAACCGTGTATGCACCATAATGTTTTGCCTGAAGAAGATTTTGTGGAATGGGCAAGAGAGCTAGAACTCGATCACCAGATTGAAAACTCCTATCCCTTGAGTTTTTATCATATCTTAACTTCATCTTTGATTGAGTAGAGTGCAAATTTGCTCTTGCGACCTCACAAGCCTTTGACAATTTATACTTGAAATCAGAGACATAATCAAGAAGATTAAGTTCTGTTTCTTCATTAGAAAGACGTTTCTCTTTCAATAACTTTAAAGGTCCACGCACAGTATGTCCAAACACCAGTTCAAAGGGACTGAATCATAGAGATTCCTGAACGGACTCTCTAACTGCAAACAAAAGTAAACGAATGCCTTCATCCCAGTCTTTACCTGTGTCAAAACAATAAGACTTAATCATTTTTTTTCTTCAAACTTTGATGAAATCGTTCCAAAGCCCCTTGGCTCTCAGGATGATAGGCAGATGATTTGAATTGTTGAATGCCCAATTCATACATGGCTTGCTGGAAAATTCCAGACATGAAATTTGACCCTTGATCCGACTGGACAAATTTTGAAGGCCAAATTGAGTAAAGAACTTTATTAAAGCTTTGACTACGTTTTTGGTTTTAATATTCCTCAAAGGAATTGCCTCTGGGAATCTTGTTGACGCACACATTATGGCCAACAAATATTGGTTGCCTGACTTAGTCTTTGGTAAGGGACCAACACAATCTACCATAATTATACTGAATGGTTCGTCAAATGCAGGAATTGGTTGCAGATGAGCCTTAGGTATCTTCTGATTTGGTTTTCCTACCATTTGACAAGTATGAAAAGATCTACAAAATTGGCACACATCACTTTTGAGTTTTGGCCAATAAAAATGAGCCAAGATCTTGTGATAAGTTTTATTTATCCCTAAATGACCAGCCAGAGGAGTTTCATGGGCCAAACTAAGTATTTCCTGTCTGTAAGGTTTCGGAACCACAATCTGATATTTTACTGACCACTCGTCACTAACAGGTACCTCAGGAGGTCTCCATTTTCTCATAAAAACTCCATTTTTAATGAAGTAACAGACAGGTACTTCAGTAGCTTCAGTTCACTAATGGCCCGCTGAAACAAACAGGAGATCTCAGGATCATTTTCCTGTTCGACGACAAGTGATTGTCGTTTGTCACCCTGATCAAAAAAAGAGAATGAGTATTCAAAAGAGGATCACTGTGATCAATACCTTTTGATTGATCCAAATTAGAAGTGAAAGTGACCTCATCAAAAATCATATTTACGTTCTAAATAAACACGACGTTTCTTTCAAAATGTCAGACCCTGTGAACATAATCATCTTCATAATAATAATTATATTTAATGATACAAAAATGAAATAGAAAGAGTTCAAATTTTAACACACAAGTAATTAAATTACATAGTCGTAACAATATATATATATATATATATATATATATATATATATATATATATATATATATATATATATGTATGTATGTAGGTATGTAGAAATGAATGTAGGTATAGGTAGGTTAGGCAGGTACGTACGTGTATGTCTATTGATAGATATGTAGGTACACACGATAGGAATGTAGTTAATTGTGTGTGTGTGTGTGTGTGTGTGTGTGTGTGT
Source organism: Megalonaias nervosa (assembly GCA_016617855.1). Taxonomy (NCBI): domain Eukaryota; kingdom Metazoa; phylum Mollusca; class Bivalvia; order Unionida; family Unionidae; genus Megalonaias; species Megalonaias nervosa. Next base: position 37,608 of record JAECUM010013917.1, read on the forward strand.
GTGTGTGTGTGTGTGTTAAGCTTCATTCTAAATTCGTACATAAGATACCGATGCCCTGACTCAATGCTGTCGCCAACGACCAGATGATCTCGGCTGAGGCAATAAAACAATTTTGAAAGCGATCATTAGTCTTTATTGATGTATCAAGAAAATAAACAACAAAATCCCCTAAGATATTCGCTTGATTTCATATGTCATTATTGCCATTAGTTTGATTTGTTTATTGCTGCTGCTGTGCTTTGGTTTTAACAGTCCTTGTTTGGCATTTATTCACATGGCATGGTCAAATACGTGATATTGCAGATACTGTGTGTCCGCTGATGGGATTCGGTGGCTACTAGGCAACTTCGGTAGACCGTTGGGACATTGATTACTGCTAACGTATATTACCTCCAACATTTGGAGGGGAGGGGGCACTTATTTCGTTTGTGAATTCTGTCTTTTTAATTGAAACTAATTCCCATACTTGAGGTATTTAAAACCAGGCACATTTGTCATGAACGCCAATTTGTACATACATACATACATACATACATACATACATACATACATACATACATGTTCCTGTATGCCAGCTATCAGGTAGACTAAACGAGAAGGCGGCAACTGCCACAAAAGAAAACATTGTTTTGAACTTGACATTCCATCGCGTTTCCCAACACATCTTGAAAACGGATTCATATTCACAGATAATATTTTAATTAAAAGCAGCTAACGAACGACGAGAGACAGACCAATTATCAATAATCCACTTAATAGCTTTGTCTCAGTGTATGCGTGAGCCGAGACAAGGCGAGTCAAAAGTACACAAATTGATAACCTCCATATTGGATAGAAGTTTATCATTCCTACCAATTGTCGGTTAAAACTGGAGTTAATCGTACTAAATATCAGATTGATTCGGAGAATACTGCACAATTATTAACAACTTGCAAGATCTATTTCTACAGCAAAGTACAAGGCAGGATTTGCTTATACATGTCCTATATTAACAGAGAATGCAGCCTGAAATGTAGCTCATGCTGATAAGGGTATTTGGCACATACAAAATCTTTGGACAATTCCCAATAAAATTAGGAGACGTGGGAAAACTTATCCCAAACGACGTTACCCAAGTGATATGGGTCAAAACAGTATAAGCTTTCACGCTTCGGAGTTATACCAGAGCATAATACAGGTTATCGTGATCTATTTTCGTTTTGCAAAAGTTGTATCGTCAAACTACAAGCTGCTGAGCCTCGTTATATATATATATATATATATATATATATATATATATATATATATATATATATATATATATATATATATATATATATATATAGTTTACGGGCTTGTTAATTAAGGTAATATTTGTGACAAGGGTGGTTGGGTGGATGGAAATTAGCCCCAGAAAGGTCCTATGTCCAACATTGTATATACTTCTTTAATAAAAAGAAACTTTATCAAGAACAAATTTAAAAATTACTACATAACCAAACATTCCAGTGTCCTAGCCTACTGACTCCGTAGCGAGCGCCACAGTCTACTGTGCAAAGTGTGCAAAAAAAAAAGGTTGATACCCTAATTGTTTTACAACAAATACGACTGTGTGAAAATTGGTTGGTCAGCTTCCAGCTGATTAACATTATTTTTGTAAATATTCGGAGCCCGGAAAGTGTGGACGAAAACATTCTTGGCTCATCACCCCAACATACTGAAAAGCTAGTTCATTTCATTATGTCCCAGTGAGCTTTAGAGTGACTCACATTACATCCGCTGATCTGTCTATTGTGACTCACATTACATCCACTGATCTGTCTATAAAACTCTGAATATATGAAATAATGAGGATATTTTCATCATACTTCCGGTACCAAAACAAGTAATTGTCTAAGACGAAAAGCCGAATTGATATAGTTAGAAAGATTTCTTGTAATTACCATATATTACTATGACTCCTGAGATAAAAAAAAAATTTCTACAGACGGATAGAGATAATAAACTTCATTAAAACATTTATTTCTTAAAAGGTCATAAGCTGGACAAACACCAATAAAATGGAATTCATCTTCTACCAAATAAACATTATTTTTCCGGCATAATTCACAATACCTATTATTTCTCTCAGTCCTTCTATGCCTACCTGTCTCTATTTTCATTGCATGCGCTGAGCACATAAATTTAGCAAGTAACTACCTAAATATGATAATCGACACGAGAGGTATATTTCCAGTTCTAATTCAGCTTTATACATGATATTATTCACACATTTATGTGAATTGTTAATATCACTTTGCCAGTTTTGGAATGCAGAATCCTTCATTTTTTGCAAAAATAGTGAGAAAAAATGTATTCGTCTCCAACATATTGATTTAGCCAGACATACCCAAAATCGAAGAGAAATGATAAGTTTTTAACTTTGATAGCACTGGTGACACGGTTAGTTTCATCTAATCTTTTCAACATTAAATAACACTGTCTGGGTAGCGAGTTGAAGGCATTCTTACAACCTTCAACCAGTATTTAATACATCGTAAAAATACGAGGTATAAAGTAGCATCTTCCGCTCTCCCCTGACACAATTGCATTATTGTTAGTTTTAGGAACACCTAAATACTGTTTGCAAAAGTTTTATTGGACAATTTTAATATCTCTACTAAATTCATACCCTTAAATTTCTGACCCATAGAAAGCAATAATATTTTGTTTCAGAAATAAAATTTTTTTAAAAGCATCCTCTACACTAAAACGGCCAAATCGTTCTTGATTATTCAAAATCCTTGTAGTTGCTTTCTTTGCCCTAGCATCTGCTTAGCTTTTGTCCAAGCCAACTTTGGGGTGAAAACAAAATAGATCTATTTGCTTGTACTAAGGCACACACTCAATACGACTTTCTTTGACAAACCAAACCTACGTTTGCGTGAGATATCCCCATTCCTGAAAACAATGGAGTGTAGATGTCTAGTGGCAGAAAATGCACACAAGATCATCTGTCAAATTCCATCAGCACAGACTGGACACCGACGGGTGCAAATCATACGAAGCAGGAATTGGATTCACAGTGGATTGTATTGCCAAAGATCTGTCCATGTACGTTTCCTTTCTGGCATTTGCCATCTTGTCCACATTGCTTGGGCACCCATTTTTTACTGGTTATAAGGACTCTAGCTTTTGCCACCTTGTAATTCTCAACGAGCGATGTTAGAGGCAGCTGTAGCTTGCATGACTTGCCGTAAAAAAAAAATACAATAGTGGTAAAGGTCAAAGAAAAACCTAGCGATCTTCTCTGGTGTTTGTTAATGACCTGTTCTAGTTTCTCCACTGTACTTATAGGGACATCATTCACCATAAGAAGCCAAGTGAGCCTTGGAAGAAAACCATGTTGGTACATCCATACATTGAACTTTCCTGGGAGGCCTGATTAGTCGATATTCTGCAAACCATCTTCCACCTGTTTATTTCAATTTATGTCCACTTTTCTTGTCTGACAAGATGTAATCAATCCACTTTCCTAGGTACTTGATTTAACTATCTGTTATTGATGGGATGTCTTCTCCTTGTATCTTCAGTTTAAATTGATCTTTGACATGTCCCTACTTAACATCCAGGCACCTCAACTTACTTCTTTGATTTGATCCTAATTCTGGCCCATGCGACTGTAGGGCTGTTAAAATCAATAGATATGGGTTTGTGTTGTAACCGTCATGTCATCCATGAATCCCCTGTTGGATGGGAGTCTGATTCCTGACAGGATTTTGGCCTTACACTGCTTTGATGATAAGATTCATTTCCTGTACAAAGAGTATAACGGAAATGGTATAACCCGTGATGATTCCTTTCTCAAGTGTTTGTCATGCAGTGGTGAGTCTATCTGTCTTTTGAGAATGTTGCTAAAGAAACTTGTCACCAGCTTGGAAACATGGTGCTGTATATGGTAGTGTTTCAGGGCCACTTCAATGAACTGGTGTCGAATATATATATATATATATATATATATATATATATATATATATATATATATATATATATATATATATATATATATATATATATATATATGCGTTGGCCACATCCAACCCACACCACTGTTAGATCTGTTTGGTTGATCCAGACGTCGTGCAAACATTTGGTGAAGACGCATGTGTTCAACGCAATGTAACCCGAAAAGCCTGGAATACCTCCGTTATGTAGCTATGTATCTATGTAGCCATTTTCTGGTATGTAGAGCGTCATTCGTTTTGCCAGCATATAAAAGACCGTTCCTTCTTCGCTCAACAAAGTTATAATTCGGAGCTGAGTGATGAATTTGGATTTGGGGGTTGGGGGGGGGGGTTGGCACAAGGCACCCTTCTGCCTGTTGCCAACATGCCGGGATCTTTCCCATTCTCCAGACTACTAGGAATCTAATCCACAGAATAGCTTAGGGCATTTCTTGTATACCTTGTTGGTTCACCCACTAGGTCATAGCGCAGAACTGGATCTTGCTTTCTGTGCCACTTCATGCACTCATTCCATTTAGGTTCCACGGTGTTTAGGGTTTTCTGGGACATTTCTTTTGGGACAGTTCTGTTGCAGTTTCCGTGTGGATCTTTTCGGTTTGCATCAGAGTGGATATCACTTAGGAAATGTTTCACCTCTTCCTTACTGATTTCCAGCCTTCTTGGTTTTTCTTCTCCTAACATCGTTCATATTAACCTATATCAGTTGGAGATTAAAGCTCTCCCTTCGTTGCCTTTTCTTTCCATTTGATTTAAATAATCATAAAATGTCACGGATGCACCCGTATTGAGGAATTCGCTTGATCTGCAATATAATTGAAAAGCATAGCAACCCGTTCTCCTACAAATAAAATATGTACACGGTGCGCATATTTGTACAAGTGCACGCTTACACATGCATGTATTTGTCATGCGTTGAAATGGATGTTAGGTATGCAGATCGGATATATGGGTATAAGTAAAATGTCACAAATCATGATTATCATCTTGAGAGGCTATGGAAATATGAAATTTCTCGGAACAAAATACACGACAATTACGACAAACATAACTACAGCAATAGCAATAACAAATAAAAACAACATGAGCATCAGCAAAAACAACAAAAACACAATAACAACTCATAATACTGATAATAGCAATAAATGATGTCTCCAATTATTAAGGTAATTTCAATATCCCATGGACACAACAAAGTATATTCTCTTATACATGTAAAAGAAAATTTACTAGCTTATTATATTATTATTTTTACATATTATGTAACAGAAAATTGTATAACCTGTCTAGATATGTAACAGAAAACTGTATAACCTATTATACAACAAAACAAATATTTTATAGTATTATACATGTCACAGAAAATTAAATAATCTGTTATACATATAACAAAAAATTACATAACCTGTTATACATGTGACAGAAACTTACATAACCTATTAAATATGTAACAGAAACTTATATAGCAGATTATACATGTAACAGAAAATTACATAACCTTTTACACATGTTTAGTTTCTAATCTTGATAGAATATAGTAACTTTTGTCTCGGGATTCGAAAAACATATTAGCAGAGAGAGAGAGAGAGAGAGAGAGAGAGAGAGAGAGAGAGAGAGAGAATTACAAATATACTCTAAACGGAACGAAAAGTGCTATCCTTGGATTCTACAGGATAATGCTTGATAATACTAGGCAGAATTAATATTTAATACAAATAATATTATGATTCAGGTTAAAGAATTTGTAATTCGTACTCTACTGAGTTTCGAACCCAGATATATGAGAATTAATTACTAGGTCGCCATGCGAATGTGTCTGCTAAGCACGAGTGCATATAACACCTACTGAGAGAGAGAGAGAGAGAGAGAGAGAGAGAGAGAGAGAGAGAGAGAGAGAGAGAGAGAGAGAATGGGATGGAAAACGACTGAGAAATATTTAGGTTCCACTTAAGCGAATCTCAGTAGTGACATAAATTACGTGTCTAATCATATTGTTTACGGTAATCACAAAAACACACTTTCCTTGTTGGTTACAATGGACAAAGAAGGTAACTATAGTAACCAACTGAAACTTATTTCATAACATTTGATAGCGTTCTGAAATAATTGTATTGCTAATATCTGTCTGACTTACCACTAATGGGATCATACATATAGGTGTAAGTATGTATATGGTTTAGATGCACATCATCACAGTCTAGCCGTACACATAAAGGCGTACAGAAAATCAACAAAAAGTAGCTGGACTACTTTCCTTAATACTGGATTTTCAGTACGTTGGCCCAAGAACTGCACCAGAACTCTATTCCTTACTGTTGACATACTACCATAATAACATGATATTTGTAATATGACTATCCTATTAAATGGATTTGATAAAATGCTTTTATTGTGGTAATTAAAAATCATAAACAAAATAAGAGAAATCCATTGCACAACATAAATGAAGCTGCAAAGCTACGTTGACGTTGTGATTAGCTCAGTATTATCATAAAGATGATGGAGATATCAATGCGTTTAATATAAATACAATAATCTCGCTATCAAGAGACAACTTACGTGCTTGTTACAAGTTTGGAGTTGTGGTCAAAGCAGGCGATGATACAAAAAAAAAAAAAAAAACAAACATTCAAGACAATACAATTGTTAAATTGTATATTTCCAAGAAAACTAGGATATGCTGCAATATTTAAGGAAAGATACTGATTTACAGATTTCATTCAGTGATGAAAAGTTAGAGATATATAACATAAATCCAGATAGATGGATCTTCAGAATTGTGTAGATAGATGCTCTCTCATCTTCTAGATCATGCCACAGAAACAATATATCAACTGTAAAATACTCTCTGGAAATATTTTTATCGTGTTAGAAGGTTAACGTAGAAGATTATGCAGATCAAAACTAGAGAGTAGCGTTTAAGACACCAATCTTAAGACTTTTAAAATACAAAATCTTACTCACACACCAATCACCCGTGGGAACAAAATCAAAGTAACAAAAGAGAATAAAATATGTTGAAATGAATGAAGGGTTAACTGAATATTCTGCATACATATGACAAACGCAAGCGAGAAACAATTTACCTACAAATTGGGCAATCTTACTGACGTGGACGGCTAGTGACAAACGTACACTGTTGACATGCAAGCATATCAAACATACAATGATTGACACCAAAACATCCTGACGTTGATAAAACATGTTTTAAAATACACGTGAGCTGAAAAGAAAAAACAAAAAGGGAGATGACATACCTGACACTTCACAAACAACAGAGAAAAGGTCCGAAAATATATAGTCTAATTATTGGAAAGGTTTTTACAATAAAGAGTCAATGATTTGCTGGACAAGGAATAAACGAGTACTTTTCAACAAACTCGGACAAAAAAGCATTAGCAGGTGAAAGGTTTAAAAGAAAAGATTGTGGAAGTATGTCACTCAAAACGAAACCAGAAATAGGCTTACGTTTTTCAAGAGCTAACTAAGAAACACATTATCACCCTTCACATATCAATGAACATTACCCCACTTGAAACGAACAGGGAAACCAATAGGTTAGACGTATGGACGAACCTGTTAGGTTAATTTTAAAACTCACACATATGGAACACCTAAATTCAAAATAAGACAAAAATGTCAAAATAAAGCAATTTCTGTAAAGGGCCACCTTTTTAGCTGCACGGAGGAAATGTCCAAAAATAATTAAATAATACCAGGTGAGTCCTTTATTAACAAACTAGAAAATGTGAAGGGAGAGGGTATTGGGAGCATATGTTACGAGTAAAGGTTATGGCTATAACTATACGACAAAGAGGATGAAGTATGCAAAGTTGAAAGGACTGTATAAACAAAAAAGGATGGCGGTACAACCTGGAGGAAAATGTTTCTCAGGAACATAAATGGTAGAATTCATTGCATGGAGAGAAGTATCATGCAATGAAAACTTAGAGTGTTATAATGATAACAAATTTCTGGAATGTGACTAATGTGGAAAAAAAAATAGTTTATTGGAAAATGTCGGAGTTAAAACTGCCCTTCATGCAAAACAACATTGATCACTAAACCAGAGAGGAAAAAGAAATTGCCTCCAACATCGTATTTAACAGCAAAATTGTCAACATGAAAAATGTTATAAGGCGACTGCAGTAAGGCAATGTATTAGCTGGGAGATACATAACTTTACACAAGAAATAAAAACATATGAAGTTGATTCAATCGACATCAGAAACAAACTGAAATCAAATACAAGTAAAGGCAATAAGCTGGTGTACGAGATTTTTTAACATGATAAAAAGCTATAAAAATCGAATGGACTTTCATGCAGTCATCAGGACATTCAAACTTCATGCAACTTCCATTTAAATACGTTATAACAGGGACTCACACAACTGGTCAGTTAGCTTTATATTTGTCCTTCATGAAATGTTTACCATGAACGATTTTAGCACATCAATCGAAAACATCAATCGATCACATTAATCGAACTTTCGATCGCAAAGAATTACTACAAAATTAACAAGCATCAGCTCATTAGGGACGGGTTTTCACATCATGAAGTCAAAATCAGTACACCATTTATACCCTTCGGATATACAGATGTTGAAGATCTAGCTTTCACACATAGCTAGTAGTAATTAAAAATGCGCTACTTAAACAAATAGAGTAATTACATAGAACAACAGTTGTTAAGTCTCAGGACGATTTCTCCTACGAAGAAAAAATAGCCATCATCCGTTGTAAAATGTCACAAATGTTACAAAAGAGCTTCTAGAGGACATGAGAAAGCAACAAGAAACAAATAAACAAACAAACAGCAGACAACAGAAACATAATGTAAAAACAAAAACAAAACAAAAAAGAAATAAAAAAAACAACAAAAACAAAATGTAATATATCAGATATCCAGAGACTGTCTAAAAGCTGATCTTTATAAGGTATTAGGATGGAGGAAATAACAAGATTAGATATTGAAATTAACCGAGAATTACACGTGAGTGTGGAGAAACAATAAATGGAGGATCTATGTATTTTCAAGAGAGAAGTCATTTCCACGCTAATGTTTTTGCCTTAAATAACTAACCTCAGATTTTAAAAGAAGAAGAAGAAGAAGAAGAAGGAGAAAAGAAGAAACAACAACAACAAACAAAACTTTTTAGCACCTAACCCCAATCCCGCAACTCAATTTGATGCATTCAGCTTGTTAACTTAACATAACGAAATGAACGATATAAGAATGTATTGCACTGAAACTTGATTTTTCACATAAAAGCCACTGTACCTTTTACAACATAACCGCTAATATTTGACAGTAATTAATCAGTAAAAATATACAGATCTCAGTATGACAAGCAATGTTGTCAGAATCAAGCTAACTGGGTAGTAAGGGAGGCACCATCTGGTTAAATGTTGATGGAGCGTTTAATTTATTACAGCAAGGTTACGATACTGAAGAGAACAAAATGGAAAAATTCCAACAGCACATAATAGATTCAAACATGAAAACTTACTGTGTTGTGGGAGGCGAGGGTATAATTTTGTTCCTGAGTGACATTATGAAAATTCGTAGACACAACAACAATTTACAGAAATGCAGTAACTTGTTGAACCAGGGCTAACCTGTCCCATCAATACTGAGGTACCTAAAAGAGACATTCCAACAGTTGATGAAAAATTTGTAATAATACGACATAACTTATAGATGACAAATAAGAACACAAAGTGGGAGCTAATATTGTAGAGTAGACTGACCATGACTGGCCATGAGTTATGTTCAGGCTTATTCATTATATGACATTCTTTTGACATTCAAAATAAATCTGATAGTTTAGAAGCACCAAACAACAACATCGATAATGAAATAAACAAACGATCATTTACTTTGATACTCGTGGTTGTGGGAGCAATTATGGTTTACTCCTCGAGTCGCTTGTTTACACTTTTGGCGAAAATATCAGTAACAAACCTACATTTGCTGGGACAAGTAATATAGCTTGTTCGGAAAGGAACAGAGCAATAACTCTAGCAAATTTAAATAATCAGCCTATCACACTACTTTTAATTCCTGGTGACGCTGCTGTTGCTCCTCTTTTGGTTCATTCAAAGAAATAGTTGGCTAAATTATTTACGCATATTTGATCATTTAAAGAATGGATGACCTTTAGTAGGTGGAGTTGGAGTAGGAGGGTTTAAGGAGGATGGGTTGGGAGGGGAGTTGTTGGAGTTGGACGGTTTAAGGAGGATGGGTTGGCAGAGGAGTTGTTGGAATAAGAAAAACAGCATTTGAAAAATATATTGTTGACAGCAATTGTTAATATCGTCATTGCAATCGTTGTAACAATTGGTTTTTATTATACCTTTTCTTTGAACAAAATTTCAGCTACCATTTGTTTTCTTCAAATCGTAAGCATTGTATTTGTTCGACTAAGTAGCTGCATCTTTATTTCTTCGGGTACTTGCATTGGTTTTCTGATAGTAGCTAATGGGTAAATGTGATAATTGGTTGTGTCCCTGGGATTTCTATAAGCCTGTTTAGCCTACCATGTTCTGGTGGAAGTAAAAACAGTGGGAATTTCCCAAACATCCATATCTTGCTTGTATCTAAGTCTTTGTAATCTCATCACAAGTATATATTCCTTGGTGGAAGTAGAATCTACTTGTTGACTTGCTAAATCCTCGCCGATTAATTTATTACAAGAAGTAGATTATAAGGGTTTTCTCGCTGCAAGTGATAAAACAAACAATAGGCTGGATGGCCCAACCTGTCTATGGATTTGATATATAGTTCACGATAAAATATTTAGGAAACTCAATACTTGTTCAAACCAAGCATTAGTACTTTGCCTAATACAAGAATTGCAATCAGTAAGGAAAAGAGAAGATGCTTCACCCAAAGCTAGGGAAGTTGTACAAACAGCCAAATAGACACGGACACAAACGCTGTTAAATCTGAAATAAATACAAATTAACTAAGGTAGTAAAAGTGGTAACACTGACAGAGCTAACACTAAAATAAACGCAAATTCAGAGGCATTCAGAACTGAACTAGAACATAACTGGTAGTAAAGATCATTGCAATGCAAGTTAAAATGTATGAATTTAAAAACAAAAATGAGTTTGAGGAAAAGAGTTAATTATGATCCTGGTTGCATATTGATCTACGATTTTCGCATCCATTCGGTACTACTTCAGATAAAGTTCCAAACAAAGACACACTGAGTTTGTGGTCTTGCTTTTACAAACGGAAAAGAGTTGTTGGATATCTTTAAACCTGAAATTTACAGTTATTGACATCGGCGGACTCAACTATATTCTATCAAGTTTTATGATATGTGGAGTCGAATATTCAAATCAACAAATCGGTACTGTACATAATTGGCTCAAGTTGCATATCAAATAGCAGGTTTGCAATTTTACGCTGATTTTCAGTGTGCTTACTTATTATATAACAAACAATAATCAGTATTAAATCTTTGCAGCGTTACTGAAAGATGTACATACCAACTGGAATAGAACAATATTTTAATTATTGGGATGAAAACCTAACGAGGATGCAAAATAGACATTGGCATAACTATCAAACTTTATTACTCTCCAGCTGCTGTAATGATTGGCGTAGGAATTGCTAACTGTTTAGCATTGACAGCAAGCATCTATCAAAGTTAAGAAGTTATTTGATTCTAATGGAACAGATGATATACGATTTAGAGGCAAAAAATATTGTTGGAAAAAAACTGAAAAAACTGAAGACTTAAATCAAAACAGGACCAAAACGTCAGAACAATGGAGCATCGCTAGAGCAAGATTTGGTCATTCTGCACTTGAATAACCTGGATGATGCTTTCTTTCTGCATTCTCCTACTTACAGTGATGTAGGCCAATAAATCAGCCCCTCCCCCGTGATGATATTGATTTCGGTTTAAGGGCTGATATCAACTATTCATTAAAACATGCAAAAGTCTGCAGACACTTTTGGCCGCACACATCGGTATACACTTTATAAACTTACCAGTATTTTTCGCGGCGGTGGAGCTACCGTCGGCTGAAAGCTTTTCTTGGTGGCATGTACATTATATTTCCGGAGCAACTCCTATGTTTGATGAAATAGCATAACCCTCTGTCCTGTGGCCATTTTGAATTTCGCGCTCGATATAGATGTTACCAGTTACCGGTATGTGTTTAAAGTGTACGCAGGTTTGTTCCGAAAGATTTGCAGGCAACAATATTGGACATTTTAATGAACAGGTGACATCAGACTCAAATATCGTCCATCAGTGTCAGCACAGATTTGGGGTGGGTGGGTTGATTTATCGGACTAACTGTGATTATGCTATTAAGCGCGATTTAAATATTAATCCAAGCTTGAAAGAGAAATACAACCTAACTCAAACCTACAGTCGAAAACAACAAATACATTTATATTTTCATTGCAATTTTGATGGGTATTAACATTTATGTTGCTTTCAAATTTTCCAACATCATAAATATCCGAGTCGTAGACGTATGGTAAATAAATAGTGCTTGACAAGATGGAGAAGATACCAGGTGTTAAGCATCTCAGTCGAAGAAATTAATGTATTACTCATACAATCAGCAGCATTAGCTAGAACAAACGTTGCAGATAATGTATGTACATGGTAGTTTCTTCGTCTCCTTTGACACCATTACACTCGCCAAAACGGATGAAGTGGTAAAAGGTCCTAATCAGGACAACGAAATGGAAAACATTGATCTCAAATAGCACTAAATTCCGAGGTGCAAATTTATACATCATGCACATCTGCATACGTATTCAAGTCCATTCATATAGCGAAATTAACACACGTATATGAATTTACAGCGTATTTAAAGTGTTACATGTGAAACTTGCAAGAAGTAGTTTTGATTGAAACACATATTTGATAGACATTTTGGGGTTTATATGAAGGATGTACAGTGAACACACACAGACACTACTACTACTACTACTATCTTGTGATAAGTAGAGAAGTTTTATAATACTGAGGATTCAAAATATGGAACCTGCGACCTCCCGCATCCGAGGCGGACGCTCTAACCACTAGGCCGACGAAGCGGTATTACTTTGTATAAAAGGTATAAATGGATTTTGTTCTGAATAGAATTGTGTACTAGATTTGTTATCTTATTTATGTTAGTTGCTTCTGTCTCAGAGTTCCTCTGCGTTCTAATTATATGTGATGTATGACATTTCACCAAGTTACGGAATTACGATTTAACATTTTAGATAAACATCCTTTGAAAGTTTTAAACAGAAACCAAGGAATTGTATTCGAAACTATTGTGAAATAATTTTTTATGATTCAGTTTACCTGATATTTTATATGGATAGGGCAGAGATTTATTAAGAAATACTTGCGTACATTATGAATACCGCCAAGTTGATTTAAGGGTGATTCTTACTCCAGGTGCATAAACAAGTATGTAATTCAAAAGTAACGTCGTTCTATGATGTACATCGTAAAAATGGCGTTTCCCCTGAAAGGGTTCATCTGGTCATGATGTACAACCATATATAATTAATTTCGTTTCGGTTCATCTTGACATGATGTACAACCCATAAATAATTACTTTCGTTTTCGGTCTTACAAATACGCTTCTGGCACAGCGACGGAGCGAAGGGGGTTGGGGTTGGATTGTCCCCGGTGCCAGGCAAAGTGGGCACCATCGGGAGGTTTTTGTTTCTTTGTTGCTTAAATTTTCATTTCACCTTAACTTTAGTGTAAACTGGGGTAAGTCTTCGAAAAATTATATTTAAGAGAGGATTGGGGGAGTAAGGTTGGAAACTGACATAAAACTGAACTTTGAAGCAGATGCGCCACTAAAAAAAAAACAATTCCTCCGGGCACCTCGGTAGGAGCAACACCGACCATAGCGCCAATGTTTCAACATATCTGTTTGGTCTTTCCTCGAAACACGCTTCTTTACGTATTGTCCAAATTTAAAGTAAGCGTGTATTATAATTAAGAAAGTGGAATAATCAATAGAATGAGATGGAAGGGACGAGGGAGTTTCGCATGCTGACAAGTAATCATTAACCGACCTGGGAGACAATTCATTTGGCTGCACAAACACTGGAACTGAGCGATGCATAATAAAAACAAATCAGGGATTGGAATAGACAGCAAGCGTTTGTCCGGACAATGTACAATAGACAGCAAGCGTTTGTCCGAACAGTGTAGAATATACAGCAAGCGTTTGTCCGGACAATGTAGACTGAATTGATGGAAATCTATACAAAAGCAAAGGTTGACATAAGATATAATGTTTTCCCATTCGAGTTGGCTTAAGATTTGCTCCAAAGATGGACAGACAGATGGGTTAATTGTTATGCAGAAAAATAGAAGGCAGATACATGATACAATACATAATTTTTCCAGCAATTTGTGCTTCAAAGTGGACGCGCGAGATAACAAACTATTAAGTAGATAGATAAATAAATAGATATACAGAAAGACTGTCGAACATATTGATCTTCAATAAATAATAATCAACAAAATCTTTCTAGAACTGGAAGCATATTCTGGTCTCAAATGAATTAGAAATCTAAATTAAGTCATTTACCAAAGTGGAACGGACGGACATAGGAACTTGAGCAATAACAATAGACCCCCCTCATCCCGCCCCAAAAAAACCCAATGCAATTTCTATATGAATTTATGAATAACCCTCATGTAAGTACATACAGTGCCCTTTTGTATCATTATATAAATGTTATATTGTTTTATTTTACCACATAAGACGTAAGTATTATCTAGTACGTATTACGTATTACGTGTCTTATCTTAATCATACAGCAAGGTCGTATATTTTCTCAGGGTAATAGAAACGTCAGTCCCATTTATCTATTCCCATTCTTGACAATTAGTTGGTTCAGGAGTATACACTATCGCTGTGACATAAGCATGCGTAAATTGTGATTACAGACGTAGATAATCATGTCTAATTCTTTAATCTGACCGCTGATGAGTTTTTGTTGCCTGGGGTACGGGAGTAGACGCTACAATGCCATTTATCTTACTATCTGCACACAAAGGATGGTGGAACCGCAACAAAAGAAGAATAATAACATGGGAGCTCACTCTGCATCAGTATGCTCTACATTTACCGTATATTACCCCAAAATTGCCTTGAACTCGCAAATTATGTAGGAAAGAATTCGTTTGATATGTTTAATATTTTTATCATGATCGATGTTATCCCGTTTCTCCAGAATCACTTAAACAAATAAGCACATACATAACCCTGAAATATTTGCCTATCATATCTTAGCATTTTTAAATATGGATGTACGGTTGTGCATCTTCACTTGATGGACATATCACACTGAACTACCCCCTTATGAACGAACTCACTAACTGCAGACTCCTGCATTAGGCTCGGACATGTTTAGGCCCCGCTACGTGCAAAAAGACATAAAGTGTTGCCCTTGTTCGTCCGTTCGTGCTTGGATGCGTCAGATAAAGTTTTGCATTTAGCCCAGTTTATAGACTGAATAGCAACGAGCCTGACAAAGTGTCACGTAAAGAAGAATCGCGTGCTAGCAGTGTAGAATAAATAAATGAGACAAAACTACAGACAGACAGACAGATAGATAGATAGATAGATAGATAGATAGATAGATAGATAGGAAAAATACATCTATTTATCTATCTGTCTAAAGCAATTTAGTGTGTGTATATGTATGTCTGAATTTGTGTGTATGTGTGTGAGTGTGTGTGATTTGGATTTTAACGTCGCTTTAACAATTTTCCAGTCATATCGATACGATGTCTGCAGTGTGGCAATTTATAGTGATGTCTAGCACTGAGGCATCATGCCGCAGACACGTAGCATCATATCCCACCAAGTCACGTTATCCTGACAGCAGGCCGACCAGTCCTTACACTAACCTCTTAATGCTGAGCGCCAAGCGAGGCAGCTACTAGCTACTAGTACCATTTCTGTAAGTCTTTTTATGACTCGGCCGGGGTTGGAACCCACGACCTCCCGCATCCGAGGCGGACGCTTTAACCACGTAGGCCACTAGAGCGGTCCAGCAATTTAGAAATGTAGTTGGGAAGAGAAAAAGTGGAAAATAAAAACAGACTGATAAAAAATGGACAAAAACGAAAGTGTTTTAAGTTATATCAAGACGTGTCCTTCTGCCATCCTAATGGGATCTACACACTGAGGTTAGCGTAAGCTGTTAACGGTTAGTTTCAGCACGGTAGCGCAATTATTAAGGATAGTACGATATTGATGGATTGTATCTGGGGTAACTAACGGAAAGTGTAGGCCTTTTCAGTTCACATTGCACCTCCTCTGGGGGTCATTAGGCTGGAGTCAGACCTTTAGAAAAGAAAAGAATTAAAATGACAGATAATAAAACAAATGATAAAAACACAGACATAATGTCCATCTATTTGACATATTTATTTGAATATGTGTCTTATTTCTATAGTTAGCATTGCTATTGAGTTTATTGTTGCTAGCATCGCTGTTGTGTTTATTGTTGCTGTTTCTGTGCTTCTTTAGCAGTGTTCTATAAGATCAAGATCTCTCTCTCTCTCTCTCTCTCTCTCTCTCTCTCTGACATGACAAATCGCTTCAAGAAAATGTTTCAAGCCAAAGTGGGCGTTCCACGGTACAGGTGAGTGGGTTGAATTTTCTTTCTAACTTTCGTTTTAGATCAGACTTCCGCGATATTAGTAGTTGCTTGAAACTTTCACATCATCATCATCATCATCATCATCATCATCATCTTCTTCTTCTTCTTCTTCTTCTTCAATATGACGAATACGACGATAAAGACATCGACGACAGTATTACTGCTGATTATTATTATTGTTATTATTATTATTATTATTATTATTATTATTAAAATTCTCTGGTTTCTCAATCTTCTCGTATTCTGTCAGATATGACGAGACCATGCCTTCCATGATCCATTTCGTTGTCATATTGACAAATTAATAGAGGTATTACGAAGACTTTCTGATAAAATGGATGATGTCTAAGTTTCTTTAAAAAAGACATATTTGTTCGATATAATTTACACAGCGTGGGATTAACATATCATAAGAGAAAAGCATATGTAGAAAAACTGAACAAAGAATCCAGAACGGCTTTAAAATGTTTCCATAAAATCTCTAGTGTATAGCTGTTCTCTTTTCCAAGCCGGAAATTCAGTGAATATTTGAAGTTACAGAGAGTATTGAAGGAATAAAACGATAAAGACTTGTAGTAAAGCATTCGATCCTTGTAGTTTTCTTACTCCCCATCACTGTGCTTCATCCCACCCTAGTACAGAAAATCTAAAGTCATCCATATACATATTTAATATACCCATTCCTGTGGCGCATCCCACCCATAGTACCGAAAAGTCTAAAGTCATACATGTACATATTTCATGTCACCATCCTGTGCCTCATCACATCCATAAATGCCGAAAAATCTAAAGCCGCTGGCTACATCCACGTTTCATGTCCCTAATGAGCTACCTTAAGTATTATTAGCTCCTTTTTGAGTTACATTATGCTCGCGCGTGTGCATGGACGGGTGAAAAGCAGAACCGATAAAGCAATTCCTTTATTCCGAAAATATCAGAGATGATAACGGGGCGAATGTCTCGCTTGACGTTCAATTATACCTAGGGTGAGCAAGTTTGTTCATCGAGCAACCTGGTCTCAGTAACTTATGGCACGCAATACAGCTGTTTCTGATGTTAGTAACATGAACTGCACTCCATGTAGCAGGCAGACATTCCTCTGGAACACATGGTTAATTGATTGAATTGGGTTTATTACTCACGGTAATGCGTATACATTGCAAGGATGAGTGATTCATAATAGTAATCAAGGTGATGGCTTAGACATGCATTTCAGATGATGAAGGTGTCTGGTCCAGTTTTAGGCAGGTACAAGTCCGGACCAGGTTCGGTAGCTTGCCTATGTTATACGTTCATAAACAGAAAATAAATGGGATTTATTGGCTGATATTTGTATGTCAGCATATACAAAAGTATGAACTGATGTCATGTATGAGAAATCGGCCAAAATAATTACCTAGAAATTGCATAATAGTTAGCTGTGATATCAATATGGTGCTCGGAAAAGATGGACAGCGTGATTGTATAATGGTCTAATGAAGATTTTAAAAAAAAGGTTAATCAGTACAGGACGAGAGTTTGATAAATAAAGGACGTCGAATCTCGCGAGACCTGACGGGTTGAGCGTGATCCGATGTCCTTCCACTATTAAACGAAACGCAATAAAAACTACCAGAATCTAACTACTTTACCGAAGCTTTTTTTATCATATAGACTAAATAATTTCTTGATAAAATTAAACACATTTTTGCGTTGTTGTTTTCATATATTTAATTTTAATTCTAACAACTTAGGTTGCACCTTGCGTCTAAATATAGCGCAACTGTTACGCGACCGTTGTTAGATGATGCAACTCTTGACAGCGAGGAATCTAAAAATATAGATTAACGTCTGATTCAATGTTTCAGACCAGTTTCGGGTTAAAAATAGCCTTTATTGTAATCTGCATAATAATGTACATCTAATAAAAAGCAAACTCGCGTGATATAATTAAACTGACTATGGTTCTCACATTATAACTGCTTTTTGTTTGTGCATTAAATCGGGCGTATATGTTTGAAGATGAAGAAAGTTTTACAATCACATACTAGTGTATACGGAGACTGATGACAGCAGATCTTTTGCTTTACTAAGTCACATTTACTGTGGAACAGTGTCAAGTTTGTCATTTAACTGAAGTTTCATATTCAAATCAAATAATTTGGATACGAAACGTCAATTAAATGGCAAATGCGAATGGTATTGAAGAACTGATTGATATATTGATTGCCTGGTCTATTGATTATTTCAATTTTTATTTGCTTGCTGGTTCTGGGGATCGATCAGTTTGATTGCTGGATGGCACTGCTAGGCCTCGAAGATAATGTCTGATATAACTGGCATTTAGAGAAATTACGAGTCAAATATTGCAGTTGTGAAAATATAAACAAATTATGTTCTTGGTGTCAGTTATTACCAATCTGTGACAAGAATAAAGCTCACGTCGAGGTATTGATTAGTGATATTTGAAAAGACTCTTGAATTTGGCATTGATATAGATGCGTGAAAGCATAAATCTCTTGCCCTGGTGCCTCTTTTCTGTGGGTTTTACGTGCTTGTATGTATGTGCACGTGCCTATATATATATATATA
>JAECUM010013918.1:0-89200 GCA_016617855.1 Megalonaias nervosa
AAAAAAAAAAAAAAAAAAAAAAAATAAAGAAAATAAAAAAATAAAATAAAAAAAAAATAAACATAATAAAACACTATAAGGACAACACCGGGCGTGCTAAAAGCCGCTTCTAGAAAAGAAAAGAAAAATCATAAGTCCGCCAGTTATTTCTTACATAGCTGCAGAAAAATACATCAGAATGGCGGCTAGTACCAACTGTATTGTCACTCGTAAACCTAAATTTAGTATTCGCCAGAATTGATGTTTGTGTCCTGTACAGGGTGCGCTGTCTTCTTTTGTTTGCCATCTTCTCCACGCAAATTATTTGTCTGCCTTGTGATAGCATCTAATTTTTTCGATCCTGTTATCGGACTTATTTCCATTGTTAATATATTTTGGCATGATGCTGTAGACGCATTCGAAACCAAATACTTTCTGGCATGGATCAATGCTGGAAACAGCAATGATGATGTTCACGGTATGCTTTGGATCTTTGCTAAGAATTTTATGACCCAAGATATGTTTCATGTCTTTTTTCTCATTCACCTCATTTAGGACTTTGCGACAGGGTATTCTTACCAAACCATCATATATAAGTACATTTCTCTCTCTCTTTAATTGTAAAATCACTGCATTATGTAAAATCAATATATCGTATAATCTATCAATAACTGCCATAATGACTTGTGTCAAGATCATTACATAACCCTCAGTAGTATTTTATAAAGAAGCTTCTGTCTTCATAAGTACATTTGTCCAATGATTCATCCAAGCTTTCTCCGATAATAGGGATGTGAAGACCAACTTATTTTCCTGAACTGAGCCGTTAGCGTAACTCACAACCCATGATAAAAGCGATTATGTCTGTTCGTCTCATTTTATACGGGAGTAAGCGAGGAGATTCATTTGAAACATATACGTGCGGGTGCGGAACTTCCTTAGCACATACTACTTATTACTACCACCATTATTACTTCTACCATTGATGCTGCTGCTACTACTACTACTACTACTACTACTATTACAACAACAACAACAACAACAACTGCTACTACTATAAGCACTACAACTAATCGAATAATATTTAAATATTATGGAAAATGTATGTTCTTGAGCCTCTCTCCCCTTCCCCCACCACCACAGCCCGTAATTGAAATCGTCGGATTATATATGATACATTCCAGACAATGCTTACAATGACAGGCACTGGCAGACTCGAGCGCATTTCCAACAAACACATTATTGTCGACAACTCTTAAAGTCGTTATGAGTGTATGTGTTCTTGGTACGGAGGATGGGGCATTTCGTCTTCTTTTCTGGACCTAAAACAGAAAAGTGCTCATAAGGGTCTCATGTGTCAATACAAAGAAACATGGAACGACGGTATACGTATCTCAGTAGTAAGAACAGTATTATATAAGACATTTATCAAGTCATTTGTTCTATCGATAATTCCAGAATGAAAACAAATATCATAATTCCAAATAGATCTCAAGACATTATTCTTACACTCAGATATTCTTGTCGTTTTTACAAACATATACTTTCCTATTATTGTTTCAAAACTTAATACATTATAGTTTACAAACACGGCAGAGGCATTGTTTCATTTGTGAAGACCTAATAACAAACGAAGTCTATTGTTATAATAAGCAATTAATTTCTTTTAATAAATTTTAATACAGTATTGTTCATAGAAGTACACAATACATAATGCAGCATCAAGATTTGAAACTTCAAAATATATGAATATTAATAATAAGAGAACTATTTCTAAATTTACATAAAATCACTTTTGTCCTAGCATACAAAATCTCTAATTTGTTTAACACGGTTTTGTAATTGATAGATTGTATATTAAAATATGACCAAACTAAGTTTAACTGTTGACGTATGAAAAAACATGACTGTCCAGAAAAACAGAAGGAGTCGATGCTAATAATTTGAAAGACGTCAACTGATCTATCAAGCATACCGATTTTAGTATATTAAATATGAAATCACCTTCACGAGCGCATATATTTCCACACAAACCCTTGCTTTGTATTTAATGGCGCACGTGATCTCATATAATGACACCGGTTTGATAAACTAGTAAAGGAATTGTATGCTGAAGAATATAATCCTAATGATAATCACTCTGATCTGAGTAAGGATTGAAACTCCACATTTCGCATGTATTATTTTGGCCATGGTTCACATCCATGCAGCCTGCAGTCATTTTGACGATGTAGTCTTAATTTTCTCATTTATTTTCGTGAGCGTCTTCTCTGTTTTGATCCTACGTTCATAAACGGTGTAAGTGGGTATTAAAATTGAGCTCTTGTTTAAATGTATAAGTCACTGCAAGGCACGATGAGGTTTACCACTGTCAAGTCACGTAAGGTAAACATTTCGTGCACACGGGTATTCCAACCTGGTATTAAACGGTGGCTACGTTTGGATAATTTCACTACATCTTTCAAAAATTTGCACAAAATTGTCACTTTGGTTTTATCAGTGTAAAACCCATTAATTGCTTTCATGTGATAACATTAATGCAACCATTAACATTACAGACCACTGCACAATGAAGGATCACTACCATGCTGCTTTAAGAAGAACGTAGATTCCTTTTTTATTACTACAATTAAAATATTTTTGCCAGGCATTGTTGCAATATTTCGAAGAAAAGAGTTTATGTTGGTATGTATGTTTCTTATCTGGCAATAAAATTAATCATTGCAGATGGATCTACATTTTGGTTTGCAAACCAGAAAATTTTGATTAACATTGAAACGGGATAAATTTATTTCGGGTTAAGAAACAACACACTGTTACGATCTGTTTGGCAACGTCAATGGGAAACCATGTTCAAGCCTCAGTCATCATTAAATGTGTGTAAGAAAATCAATAGGGTTTAAAAATAAAAAGAATCAACATACATAAATTGCTCAGCCATCATAAAGTACCACACATTCTATAAACGTTGTGCATGTCCATTGCTTTTTGTTATGTAAGTTTAATTGCTTTAATACGACGCACGTCTTTAAAACTGAATACTATTAACTTCTACCCTTCGTTAGATAATCGACCCTAAACTAGCTCAAAAATATTGTTTAAACTGCTCCTTTTCGCATTCTTAATGAGCATGGAAACATTAAATCTAGGATTTTGATTGCCGATCTTCCAAGTAACGCATCTTAACCTCTTTGGTCCGTAAACTAATTGAAACCCGATTAAGGTTTACGGCCCGTTTTCATTAAGTCAGTTTAAAATAGTGAAGTAGGCCAGTAATCATCATATACATATTCATTTATAGTGGAGACATTCGAAATTAAACGCTTGTCTGCAAATACGCATTGGTAATGAAGAAAAGGGTACTTAGATCAAATTGCGTTCAGGTTTGGTAGACAAGTCGTTGAACAGTTTTTGTTCACTTTTAAATCATATGTAGTTTATTTTTAATTATGTTCATTATGACAAAACCACAATATTATTAACTTAAACAACATAATGCCTGTTTTTATTTGTTTCCTACTTTAACTTATAAATTTAACACACTTATTCTCCTCATGATAAGAAGAATTACACAAAGAAAAATAATACCTGGTTTGTTTGCCATTTTTAACATTTTAATATAAAACTCTGAAATTCGTTACAATTTGAAATATTTGATCCAATTGATTTATTCCTTTGATGGCAAAGATGAAACTACGGTGAAAAGGAAGCATGTGCTCCCTTAATAGCCTACATTCTGCGTCAATGATCTTAGAAAGCCACTCTTAATGTTTTAATTATTATTGTCTGAATGTTACGACTATGTTTTCTCAAGATAAGTAATAATATAGAGTGAGAAGCAAAAAGTTTTTTAAAATTCAACAAATAGTTTATTCCCATAGAATACAAAGTGAAAATGCAAGAGGAACGTACGGTAGGGCGAATTAATCCCAAATAACAGTAGAATCATCAAAACAAATCATAATGAATAAAGTTCTTAATAAACGTTAGTAGTATTATAAATAATTTCCCATGCTGAAGGTATTGCTGTGCCGGTAATTTCCCGTAGTCTCTAATGTACTAATGTACCCATGACCTGAATTATAATAATGTGCAAACAGTCTTTTGTTGAATCACATAAATATAATCCAAGGTTACTTTGTTTGAATTCACTATAATTCCAATTTAATGTCTCTTGTCAATCGTATTATAGAGCACTGTTTATTTCCAGAGAAGAATAATTTTAATACTTTGAACTAAATATTTTAGGCACAAATCAAACAATGAACATAACAAATGATTCAGCCTCAAGGTCGTATAGTACGAATGAATAAATTTTAGATGCATACTATTATATAAAATCTAAGGCACAAAAGAAGATGGAGGACCAAAGTTTATTTCCAGAATACTCCAAGCTATAACTAGACAAGGTCTGTTATTAAATATATAATAAAGAGCATGGCAAACATAATATCCTTGACACATACCAAGACAATAATCATAATATATAACCCACACTCACATACAAATATCAACCATATATTAGTTGCTTGCAAAATAATAATAAAAAATCAATGATTCTAGTCAGGAGGACAAAGAATTTAATTTTGGACAAAGTCGGATACCAGATTCAATTTTACATAAGCCATAGCAAATACTGAATGAAAACTAACAAACAATGCACATTCAATATAAATAACAATAAACAGAGCATACTTTTATTATAGAAACAGAGGCCAAACAACTTGAATCGTCTACCTGACATACTGGATGGTACATTCTACCGATATGGCATAACTATCTACAAAATGGAATGCATACAGATGGGCCTCGATTTTGTCTGTATGTGTAGTGGTGTTGTGCATCTGATTTGAGAAATGTATCATGATTGATGGATCGACCGCAGCTCTGTTGAAAATAAAAATGTAAACATTGGTTCGAATAAAATGTGGTCTAACATTTATATGATTCTCTCAAGGTTAGTTTATAATAATATACGTGGAATGCTGGCTTAAACTGTGTATTGAGACTGAATAGACGCCAGTGTAAAAAAGTCATCTCTGAACTTATAAACCGCTGTAAGGATGAACGTTCTTTTTCCACAATATATTTTGAATAATTTATCGAAACGTCTGGTCCTTTCGTCAAGATTGTTTTAAAGCAAAGTCGCATCAGTTATTCTCAGAAATATATTTAATTTGATAACGGTAGAGTATGATAGTGCTTACATACACAGTTACACGTGTGCTTGCATTGAATCAGATTTGATGGTTGAACTATAATGCATAACTATGAATTTTCGAATGCATTTAACTAGACCTGTAAATAATATTGTATCGGTGATAATAATTAAAACTATATTCGATATCTAAATAGAAAATGAGAACTGTTATTGTTTTTAGTGGACAAACTAGTTATTTTGAAATCTGTACATTTCAGTCATTCTAGGACACTCAGTCGCATTATCAGTTATGTAGATCGTGACAATGGTGAAACATTGAACGTGGAGACATTTCATTCCGGAGGCGAGAAGACATGAAACCTATTTGTCTTGTATAAGACATTTTCTTGATTTAATGTTACATGATTATAACACACAAGACACACTCATGACTATTCGATTCTGAAGTCTTCGTTTTCAACAGCACTCAAAAGACCTTTCCTATTACATACTAGAAAAAACTTCGATGTCAATGCTGGCCATTTTGAGTTTCCCTGAGGCCAGTGGTGTTTATTACGTCATAATAACATCATATCATCACAATGCATAGTTGACACGTTTTCACTAACATCAACGCAAAAGATAGTTCCAGACAATTGAAACCAAATGATTTCTTTATTATTTTTATTACAAAGCTGCAGATAAAATGCAAACAATTTAATGCACATGTATTTTACGGTCACTGAGTTTGTTTCTGAGAGTCTAAGTCACTTTATCTACGGTTTAAGTTCCTTTATGATTGACCTACGAATTGCAAATGACAAAATAGTACAATCTGTTCGCAACGTCCCGGTCAATCTTAATTTTCGTACATAATCGAGTTGTTCCGAACGACACTATCGACATATGTTCGAGGTACGACATGTATGACTTACCTGAAACTTTGAATGATCGTTCAGTCGTAGAAAAATATGTTTGCTGCGACATTCGTTAATCTTTGTGACCGAGGCATTGTCACATTTCCCAATTTTTATCTCGGTCTCAGTAGCCTTTGCACATTTAACATTTAGTCCGAAACCTTTGCCTCTCAGATAAAAACAAATGGATTTCTTTCTTGGGTTTAAATGATCAATGGCATAATATTGAGTACCTGCTAATGTAGTAGGCAAACGTATTCAAAGAACAGTGGAGAAATGTTATTCATATATAATTACGCATCAAATTCAGCTCTTTATTTCATATCAACAAATCTGACTAACCAGCATAAATAATACTTTACAAATAAAACATAGCATTCAAACTTCCTATTCGTACTTACCTGTTCAGCACTAAAGGTTTTGTATGGGAGGTAGTATCTGGAAACGTTTTCGCAGAGCAAGCACGTGCATACAGTTTGTAACCCTCTGTAAATTAGATGAAAAAACACATCCTAATTACTGAATCCAGAGTCTTTAAGATTACCGTTTGAAATACATCAAATTATATACTTGCTTCAAATTCAGTCGCGAAAAGACAACATTGGTAAACTTTGGCGTGTCAGGTATTCTTCTTTATCTCTTCTTTATTATTATTATTATTATTATTATTATTATTATTATTATTATTATTATTATTATTATTATTATTATTATTGTTGTTGTTGTTGTTGTTGTTATTATTATTATTATTAAAGATACCTGTTGCAGATATGGCTAAACGAAGTTCTGATCCGATTAAAACTGGTATATGTGCGTCCACTTTGGTTGCATTTGTTTGTAGAATCTCCATTGTCAAATTAATGTATGGTTGATGCTTTTCAACTTTGTACGGCTCCCTGCAAAATATATTTAAAAATTAATTTGTTTCTCGTTTTGAAAGTTGCAAAACAACAAGCTAGGACATTTGTCTATCATTTAAACAATGTAGTCCTAAAAAATCAATACTAAGTGTGTGTTGAACGTCTTATTATATAGGTAAACATTTTGCATTGATCTCAAGCAATTTTTGCTTTCACAGACAAGTAATACTAATGGAACCTAAATTAGGAGCACACATTTAAACTTTAGTGATAAGCGCATTTGTAATCATGCAACTTTTAGTAAAGCCCCAAGCATCCATTTGAAGATAGAAAAAAAGAAATAAGTAATAGTGAAGACAGTGAATAAGTTTAAGCATAAAAGAGAACGAAAGTTTGATAAAACATTTGCACCATGTCCAAGACACCGATTAAATTATTTGATTCCACATAGCCATTTCGTCATTAAATTTTAATTTTAATCGATTATGGAGATGAAGAGCAAACTTTAAACTATTAGGATATTAACATGATAGAGCTGACATATTCACGTCGGATGTCAATGGCACATAGGTGTAAAGCTGAATGCCGGGATCCATTGTCATTTTAAGTGAAAACTTTAATTTATTCTTCGTCAGTAATGCTTACTGCAACATGTCCAAATTCAGTGTCTTTGTCACGTTAATACCTCCACGATGAACATCATTGCACAGCAGTTCAAAGACCAATGCACTTTTGCCGCCAATAAACATAGATGCATTCCATTCCTGTACGTCTCGCATTACTGTAATACTAATTGGCTTGCTCTAGAAAATAAATAAATGCAGAAATAAAACAAAAAGATACAAATAAAAATTGATAAATGCAAGCTGATGAACCTTGTAACGGTTTTTTGTCTTGAATTGATGTATATCAATGCTCAATAGTAGTATATATTGCAATATATATGAATAACAAAAATCAATTGACAATCACTTGAAGAACACTAATTGGTGGTATTTTAAATGTCATAGAAACTACTATTCAACCATTGAGTCTGAAATACAAGAAAATACTGTACAATATGCTACTATTTGTTTATGATTCCGCTCCAAACTATTACGGCGAGGAACCCCTGTTGTAAGTAGCGTAAAGGACAGGCTATTTGCTTTGGGCTATAGTAAGTTTTTACGATAAACTATGTTCTGAAACTTCAGCAATGCTGCTTATTGTTCACATTGTATTTTATTTAATGTCGTTGCAGAGTAAAAATACTTATCTTGCGAAAAAAAATCTTATTATCCACTGTAATCTGGACCATTGACAAACCTGTAGAATTGCATTTGAATATAATGTAGATGAATTTGAATACAAGCTTTAATGTTTCTCTCAACTACGTAAAGATAAAGTTAAAATGAGTTACGATACAAAATATTGAAAGAATTAATTTGAAAAATAGCTAATATAAATGATAAAATTATTTTCTTGAGAATAAGCAAGCCTGATTGAGAAGGTGTATAGCAGACTACTATAATGATGCTTTACTGTTGTGTCCCTTCTGATCAAGCCTTGTAGTCTTCATGCATACAGGTAATTGTTACACTATAAGTCAGAACGGTCGGTAGTGAGGGCTTGTAAGATTTATATTTCAAAGCCAGGTGTTTGTGTTTTGACTCTTGACTGAGGAGAATATTTTGATATAAACAAGAGCACACTCACACCCTCTACTCATTTCGATCAGGCAAAATTTTGGATGAGCGTCATTATTCTGAAGCAGGGCATGTAAATTTGTGGTTCACATAAAATTACTGGAGAATATATTCTCTATGCTACAGGTCGAATTACGTCATGAACTCCTAACCGATGGTTTTGAGATCGGGACTTAAATGGGTGTTAAGCTCACATGTGGAATTAGAGCCACTAAACGATATACCGGCTGATTTGACATAAACCAGGGCTAAAGCTTTCACAATTAAGCTCAACAGAGAGCATTGATTCCTGCCCCTGGGTTATGTCCGATGCTTACAGACTCCAGAAATGACTAAGTCAGGAACTGAGCGACTAGAGAATGTCAATGTTTTATTGTAATAAATGTAGAGGTAATTGTTACACATGGAAACTAGTGAACTCAATATTAAATTAATTCTAGTTTGTTAAATCAAAATACAGAAAAACAGAATTGTTAAATATTCAATTTGTCTCATTTAAGTAAATAATAATGATGACTAATAAAATTGACCAATGTATGCCAAAATGGAATAAAAATAAATTCAAGCCTTTTAATTCGTTAACCTCTGGCGCCACGCTTGTGCATCAGAGATATTACCATACTTCCGAACTCTGAAGCATCAAGGTCATTTAATTTACACCAAAATAGGTATTTTAGTGTTACTTGCCATAACCGCGGTAGAGGACCTCATGTCAAATAACTGATCTTCAAAGGAAAGTTGATTACATCGTATTCTAGGCTGTCAAAATCTGATAAAAGACATGATTATTTTGGGGACAATTTAGGTACAGTTGCCTACGATTGGTCAGCTAAACTTAAGACGTACGCTTTGGAAGTTATGGAAGTTTAAATGTACCGACCTTAGTCAAAATTATTTAGTCAGAAATTTGCCTTGTGAGAAGACAGGTCCGAGTCCGGTGAAAAACCTGAGAATAGTGTTTTCCCTCGTTAACAAGTAAAGAGGCCAGAGAGCTGTCTTGAAAGGAAAAGACAGGCTATAATGCTAGGACGCACGATTGTGTGGAAAAAAAACAGCCTTAAGGTACGCAATTTTAATTTCCATGTAATTTTCTGTTTTGTTTGTTTGGTTTTATGCAAATGTGTTTGATATGATTATGATCCATATGTATCGTTTATTCAATATAGTAGAAATCTGATGATATGCTAGAGTTGTTATGCAATTTATTTCTTTAATTTTACAGTTATTAGTTCATTGATAGAATTGACGGGTTACAATTAATCCAAATATTCAAATGTGTAGTATTTCCTAGGGTTATATGAATTAATTTCCTTTGTCTGTAGGATGATAATGGTTATCGTGAGTTAATGATAACTGCATATTTATATATGATTTCGTAATGCTTAAATGATATTGCAGGTTATTGGTTACTGTAAGCTAGAATTTAGTGAATCCTATGCAATAGTAATCGAGCTTTTATCTTATTGAGTGGAACTGACTAGTTAGACGTAAGAAGACGTATAGTAGCGTATGCTGATATATACGGCAACATTATTTGTATACAGCGCACGTGTTAATTTCTAGTCAATCGCTGCGTGAGGCGAGGGCGATGAACTGTCGAATTAAGGTCATTTGTACTAGAGATAACGATTGTACCTTACTCAGAATACAGTATAACTTTGTAAGGACCGTTAATCGTTAAGGTCATCTTATGTCAGAATGTAGGCAGTGTGGATAGCTATTTACGTTTCTGAATAACGAAAGTGAGAGAATGTTATATACGGATAGATGGTGATACACACAGAGATTTATTGGTAATCTTGCCATTTAAGGGAACAGCTTTCTATATCTCTCCCCGAGAAACCCGATGAGGACAGTCCAAAGAGGGAAGTCCCCAAATAAGGAGTCCGGAATAGAAAGGGTCAGAAAAGAACCAAGCTTGCACGTTGGGAGACGTGAGATGCAAAGTCAAGAGAAGAACGACGCTAGGTGATGCAAATTGGGCTTGGACATTGTACTCTTTTCACCACTCGTTACTATGATGAACCGTCATTGAACACTGCTATTAAATTCCATTAATGTAAATATGTTGGATTGAAATTGCAATTTTTAGTTTATGTATTAATTAATTAAATTTATTTTTTATTTTTATTATTTGAGGAGGCTCGTATTTGTTTTATTTCTTCTCAATAGTCTTGCTCAGTTCTCTGTCAATGTTCTTTCTATCCACTCACACTTGGCAATAACTCTAGATAACGATCGCCAAATCAATTAACAGAGGGTAACACACCACGAACCCCTTTACAACAACGTTGATCCGTTATCATGACAAATAACTACCAAGCAATGTAACAGCGCCCCAAGACATGCATTCCTTGCATTTGAGACTGTACTCGTACACACCGTGGTCAGACTATTAATAAATTAATATTCAACTGTTTCTTTGAAATTAAATACTTGCCAAGAACCTGCCGAAGAAATTTTACTGGACTTCACAAGCAATCATAATGTGCCTACACAAGCTGTTGTCGTTCATGGACAGGGTTCTAAATGTTAAATCATGTCTGCATATTTTCAATCATGAGTTTTGTATTTGTTACTTTTCATTGGAACTCCTTGACCTGTACCGAGTCTGTAGTCGACCTGCAATTTCATGCACATATAACTTTCCCCACGGGCAGTCATTGCGCCGCTACACCTATCCTTTAGGTTACAGATGCATTGCAATAATTCTTTCTGTTAACATATTGTTGTTTGAGGGCGAATGAGGATCATTGGCGCACCAGTGGAAGCCAGTAACTGTTGTAGTTCTTGTCCTTGAATATCACAATGTAAATAGTGTCCTATTACGAAGTTACGGTTGGCGTTTGCCAGAAGCAGCTGGCCAAAATAAAAGAAAATACTTCGGTAATATATTGGGGCCTTCTCCAGGAAAATTAACTGGAATTGTCCCCATGTGTTTGACTCAAACACGACTTGATCAGCTGAATGCGGTCAAACAAAGGCACACCTCTGTTACATAGAAGTTATCCAAGTCAGAGGTGATGCAAATGCAAAAGATTATTTTCATTCCTTGCAGCCATTCCAGCGTAGTTAGCGGATGCGGCTCCTGAGATTGCAAAAGTGGCTGTGTTAGGGGGATAACTGCATTCTGGATAACTCTGAAAAAGGCCGTTAGTTGTAAGGTTTATCATTGCATAAAGATGATGGATTGTGGCATTTATTGACCGGGAGGTGAATCTAGAGACCAGTAATACTAACATTGATACCAATTTAGCTGCATTTGTTAATGAATATTTGCTTAAAAACGATGGCTTTAAAGACCATCTTAAACACTGAAACTGAAACTGAACTTATTAAGGGTCAAATAGAAATCAATAATTGGGCCAACCCTAACGTACCAATGCCAACTCGGAGTCAGCTAAGAATCAACGCATTAGCACGCGGAGAGACTCAATGGTAGACTGACTCTATCCACAAAGGCTGATTTGATACGAAGTTTACTCGACTAAGTGTGCTGAAATTGTACGCCCAATAATTAATAATTGATAATTGAATTTCCAAAAATACAGTTAGTACTTTTTCGTTAGCCGTTGTTGCTACGCAAAAATCTTTCACGCTTGATTTAATACTATTTTATTTTGCCCGATAGCGCGTACACTAGATTGTGATGTTCAAATTAAAATTACTAAAATTATGGGTTGTGCAAGATGTCGATCTATCTTAACTAACAAATTCTAGAGCGCCTCGATCCTAGAGACTAACGCCATGGACAGCTGTACCGAACTCGCACCGCAGACAACGTCTGCTGATCCATGATTCTCTAGTAGCCACCTCGCGCAGATGTTCACATATATACTGGGGACGACGTGTAGTAATATCATTTCAATAGATTTTTATTTTGACACAAATTTCATTTATTACTTGGATTACTGAATAAATGGATGTCTTTGCAATAGCTACAGTGTCACTTTTATCCATCCACCGCGAATGTCTTCGCATGCAGTGTTGCTCATTCGTTTATTTCTTTCTTTGCTTGTATCTGCATGCATGATTTTGTCTTGAACAATCACCTGAAACACGAACTGATCATGAAAGTTAAAAGATTGCTCCTAGAATTCCTTAAGAAGGCTATTACTTGCACAAATAATTCCGCATTAAAAACACAACTTTATTTGACTTTTGTTGAAATTTAAAACTAAAAATATGCACTAACTCAGTTAACAAGTTTCTCCCACTATCATTTGACAAGGTCATAGAAAACAAGATCGTTTGCGTGCCATCGAAATCCCTATTTCCTCAGTATCTATGGCAAATGTTGGGTCATCATACTAAAAACATACAAAGAAATTCATATTTTCTCTAATGTTCAGGCAGTAACAATGACAACAGAAGAAACTGTACAAAGAATCAATTACTATTTATTGCTACTTGTAAGGTCTAAAAAGGGCGTTGTTTGGCAGCTATTTCTTTTATTATTTACTAAAACTCGCTAAAAGAGAAAAACAGGACACAAAAAAACCGACCGATGTTCTTTATTCTCTTCTGTTGAGGATCATAAATGAGCCAAAACAAATCATATTACCCAATGAGATATTGAAAATTAATGGTCATTTAGGTGAGATCTCTAACAAGTATTTTGAAGGCCCCTGTGTCTCGCATGCTAACATAAAATGATTTATCCCCGTACCGAAGGTGCAATCAGTTGGAACAAAAGTATACCACACCTTTACAGTGCTGCTACAATTTCTACCGGATTAGTGATGTCAATGTCACAAAATACAGTTCAGAGAAAAGGAAGAATATATAAGAATGACGAAAATCCTTGGCGAGTTTTCATCATAAATCACTTAAAGCAAAGTAATATGTTCTGAAGCGGTCACTGCAAGAGGTAAGAAACTAATAATGGACAAATACAGGTAATGGTCAAAGCATTTACCTAAAGGAAACAAGACGAAAAATACAAAAAAGAATGAAAGCTTGATAACAGCGTAGGTAATGCATATACTTAAGGCCGACAGCGTATGGTTGCATTACCATGATATTAGATTGATTGATCCTTTTAATAAATCAACAAAGAAAAAATGTTATGAGGGAGTAAGATTTATATGAGTCTATTTATTTCTCATCTGAAGACGACATATATGTGGTCATGTCGACAAATGTGAATGCCTAAGACGATAATTGGATCGGTGTCAGAATTATGCAACCATGGATGACATAAGTGGGCATCGGTAAAATAAAATGGATATGTCGACTTATTACAGGTAGTAGGACGATCTTTTTAGATTTTTATATCAACATATTTGAAAGATTAAGTACTCTTATTTAAGTGGATAAGTGGCAAGCAGTTGGAAGACATCTACCCTTCTTATATATATATATATATATATATATATATATATATATATATATATATATATAGTTAAGTATATATATATATATATATATATATATATATATATGGTGAGCATATCAGGTAAGGCGTTCTTACAATGTTGCATCCGCTTATTTCGAAGGTCGTTGAATCATTTACTACTGTTTTGCTGACTTTGCAATATTTCCATCTTACTGCCGTTTGTTCCGATGGCGAAAATGGATCCATAGTTTGTCTTATTTTCTCCCATCACAATGATGTTTGTTGATGTGCATTCTACATTGTTAAGCAGTAAAGGAAATATATAAACCTTCAAACAAAAGAACATAAAGTATTTACTAATACTATTAGCACCGAATAGAAAATAGTATGTTTGTGCCCATTACATATAAACAATATTAGACTTCGTTAAATACTCCAGAAATCGTCTGTAACATTATTAATTTTTACTTGCCAATGGTAACCAAAACGACAGTTTTATAGGAACATATTGTAAACATTTAATTTGTAATTTATGTCAGATTTATTACTAAGGCATGCAGTTGGATATGTAATAAAGAAACATTTCTGTTGTGACTGTGGTTAAAGTGTTAGCTTCATTTACTAATAGAAATTACAACAGATACACGGTGACGAGTCCAACAGTATCAGTAATGTGGTGACGAGTCTATCAGCATTGCACCCCCTTGGTGTTAATATATTCAAGGCAAACGTTAAGAAATATTGAATACTTTACCTTACGCCAATCCACTTTGTATAACTGTCTGAAAATATACGCATGCAATTGATAAATATATTGTATTAGGGCGGTGGGTAGTGGTCTACATAGGGGGTTGAGGGAGTATATTTTCGAAATACTTTTATAGCACCTAAGCCGTGAATAGCACCTAGCAAACACTACCCTGCCTATGACAATATAGATCTCATCTTTGACCCTTAGGCTGGTAAAAATTATTAACATTTTTCAAGCTGTTTTTGTGACAAATATATTGCTTTACATGTAAATACTAATATGTTCTTGGACTTGCTGCCAAAATATCATGCATTGTAATTTCGGAAAGTTTCCATGGTAACTCGTTCAATACGGAGCATACTACGGCTCTTTCGTTGTATACCTGACACAAGTAGTTTGTTGATGAATGCTATATATTCTCTTGGCCAATAAATTCTACCGCTTTTTCTTTGCATGTATGATATAACTTATGTAGTATTGAATCCTTTATATTCTTTTTGCTAATCACGCACGCACGTAACTAGTTCACGTTTATGTGAGTCATCACTATGCAGTTAAAAGAAATATGATGCAACTCTAGCAAGTCGACTATACACCCTAAACGTTTGATCGACGTTTTGGTACCAAGTGAGTTGATAAAGTGATCAAGTCATTTAAGTACTAAGAAAAGCTAAAACTGCAAACGTAAACATCGTTTGCTTTCAAGCCATTACTTCCCCGTATGTTAGTCCGTCGCATATAACAAATTTAATTGTCATAAAATTAAGTAGCTCAAAGCTTTATAGCAATATCAATGTTGAAAGGCGAATAAACCGAATGGAACTGGATCTCTCTCTCTCTCTCTCTCTCTCTCTCTCTCTCTCTCTCTCTCACACACACACACACTCTCTCTCCCTTAAGATGTTTACCATATCCTATACAATGTCACATTATCAATATGTTATGTGCTCCTTTATTGTAGTACATCTTTAGTATAATTGTGTGTTCTTCTTTAACACACATCTTCAGAAAAAACGTTGGATCATAAACATTGTTCATGCATGTACGATTCATTTTTTGTTTCTGAAAGATTGTGTCTGATTTGCAAAGTAGAAAGATATGGCAGTCAGCGCAGGATGGCATTTTTTTTTTAATAAATACATAGGAGATCATTAATCCGTTGGAGGCCATTTAATAATTTCGTTTCTTTTTCTGTTCTTCAGTTTCTTATATGTGGTTCAAACGATG
The DNA here is from genome assembly GCA_016617855.1 of Megalonaias nervosa. NCBI lineage: Eukaryota > Metazoa > Mollusca > Bivalvia > Unionida > Unionidae > Megalonaias > Megalonaias nervosa. The sequence goes on from JAECUM010013918.1 coordinate 15,898, forward strand.
CATGTGTGACAACATTGGTCTTTGGTTTCAAATGTGTAAAATTACTTTTAATATCAAAATAATTTTTCACTTATAAGAAGTAAACCATATCCCTTATATTTGACATAATATCAATAGAACATGAAATAAAAAAAATTATTTACAGGAAACCATATTGACTGTCATCTCACGGACCAGTATGGTCATAACATACTTGCAGACTCAAAACTCAGACATGTAAAATTTCATACACTTAAGAACAGTAAATAAAACAAAAAATTATATATATATATATATATATATATATAGTAGTATATAGTATATATATATATATATATATATATATATATATATATATATATATATGCTATATATATATATATAAAACTAAACTTAAAACTAAAACTTAAAATCAAAGGAGACATTCAATACTCGTCGTCCGATATGGGTTTTCATCTGCATTATAATCATGCATCCTTTTCAATCACATCCGATATGCATATGGAGCCTCTTCTGGTTATAAATGTTACGCAGATAGCAGAATTCAAGTGAGACCCCTCCGCAGTAGATCTATGATCTTTTCTTACATCAAAGAAGAACTTCATCATTTCGAGCAAAAAGAAAACTGTTTCAAAGGAACTCTGATCTTGAGCTTTTGGAACATCTGAAAGGAAAGATTATTCTGCATGAAATCTTGATAATTCCGATAACCAAAAGCAAAAGCAAGTGATTATCCGGTTGGAGAACTTAGCATATAAATGTATTATTTATTTGCATTATTTATTTATTTATTTATTTATTTATTTATTTATTTATTTATAAATTCTATAAACGAATAATTTAATATGTGTTCTTATTTTACAGAATTTACAGTAGTTTCTGAAATCTCTACTGTTACTAAATAAAGACGTTACAATTTTCTGAAAACGAAATGATCTAGTAATGGTTTATTACATTCATTCGTGTTACACATATTGGATAGATAGCGGTGGCCTTGGAACAAACAGAGCCACGAAATGAAACCTACATACGTTGAACAACGAAGTATTCAGTCCCTATCTCATTTTCTCGTATGTAGGTCAATGCCATTCACATCATCCGTTACCAGAACGTAGTTTCTAGTGCATCAAGTAGGTGAGTAACTTTTCAGAAAATGTTATAGACGTGAGGCCTTTCAGAAGTGATACGTGGAAATTGCCTAAGCCTGCTCTACCGTCTGTGTACTGGCCTTTCCGAACTGAGAAATAACATGAGAATTATGTACGTTTGAATGAAAGTCTACAATACTCGTCCTTTACAAATATTAATAACTGTTACTGAATTGGAAAGAGAATTTTGTTTATATCAAGTTTATGTTAGGATTATATTATATTGTACCAATGATATCCGATATAGGAATATTTGGTATACGAAAACAATAGGTGTATCATATAACTAGGTTAAACAAAATAATATACCTCAGGTATTTCATATCTCTCAAAAATATGATATCACTAGTGATGAAACGTCCGGATGTCCCTATCACTTATTGGTTTCATTTGCCTTTGGAATTGCTTAATCACGTTATGCACATCCGAATGCGTGCATAAAATAGCATTTTCTTAGCTTATAAATACATGTATGTCTAAGGTTCAGGAAGCCCTATGGAACTTATTTTTTTCTTTGAAAGTGATTTATTGTAGTTCGATAAATATATCGATTGTTCAATATGTTTTAAATGCCTCCATTGATTTAGTTCAGTATTTATTTGTTCCAAGTTTGACTTTGATAAAGACACTTTGTCTTTCACATCCATCTTTTTATTTTCTGAAATACAACGACATTTAGTTTCGATTGCATGTATGAGCACGGATCGCTGTCTATTTCTTTGACAAGTCAACGTTCACTGTATTAGAATTAGGTTCGTTTAACAAGGAAACAAGTTGTTGTCGAATTTATTTGCAAGCAATGCTCATATGACCATTTTATTAATCTAGGTATCAGATGACTATATAGTCATGCATAAAGTATTTTCAAGATGTATTTATTTCATTTATGCGAACAGATAAACAAAAGCATTTAAAACACCTCTACTACAAACCTGAAAGTTCACTTGCTAAAAAATCAATCTATTGTAGCACCAAATTTGAAAGGGGCAACAATAAACTAAAATAATCTGAGCTAAGAAAATGGTAAACTGGAACAATCTACTTGCACATTACGCAAGCAAACTAGAAGAATCAGTTCAAATTAGTATATACAAGACACTTGGACGAGAATTCAGGCAGAAATAATTGTTGCGACTCTAAGGTCTCACACTTAAAAAAGGGAACACCAACAATTTTTGTAAAACCTAAAAACAATTTCATTATAAACGTTATAAATAATAGTGTATCAGGAATTTTCATTATTATGAAATGAATCCAAACTAATCCTTATAAAGGTCTATGAAAGTCCTAAATAGATGAAATTTTATTTTATAGTTTCAAAAATATACTGGTCCTTCAAGAACCGTGATGTTGTCAAGATGGCATTGTCCAGAGTTCCTTTGAATAATTATAACAGTTACAGAATAATATTATAGACAAAATAATGCGCTCCTTCTATTTCCACTAAACAGTCCAAACAAATGTTTTTCCTCTTGAAAACTATCTAAGTCCAACATAAAGTACGTCTGCAGACTTACAACAGGAACACCAGAAATGTGAATATCTCAAAAATTAAAATGAAACTGATTACTCAGTTCTCTCCTTATATACACTATCTATTGCGACTGTGTTTCGCAATAGACACCACGTGATAATATACAACACTCATTTCGGTTGGAATTGACCTATTCATGTGACTCAGCTCAACCAATGGGAAGTTACAGAATTATTCTAGAATCATCGAAACCCCATCATCCACTGTGTAATTGAGTCATAAGCGCCATTTAAGTCTTATTATTGACATTAAAATTTGACCGAAGATATTCTGTAGAATTTACAGCCATGAATAAAATTATACAAAGTAGATAAATCATGTACCAGGAGTGACATAACATAATTAACATACACACATATGAAGAGGACAATACTACTATTTGACGGCGATGATATATTTTATTCAAAATTGAGATTTCTGTAGCTAAATCACGAGGAGTTACAATCTGATGTGGAAAATACAACAAACCTGGTAGGGTTTGTTCCGTGCTGACTTAAAAGCTGACCCCCATCTACCTAACATATGTAGCAGACAAGTTTGACCTAACTTCAAAGACTGAAATGTGGAAATGTTTCACTAAAATGAAAGTAGAAACTTGACTGACATATTGTGGAAGTTTAATTGACAGTTATAATGAAACAGATGAAAGATCATTTGATATCAAATCGGTTGAAGCAATCGATGAAGAAAACCATTTCAAATGTATGAATGAATCTACTTGGCTACTGCATGAGTGGTATACTTGGAACGCCTACATCTGAAATCAGTGAATCAGTCTGAAGTTAAAAATAATAATAATATTAAAATTAATTTGCGAATAGTAATGCATTTTTAACGTTCCAAAGGAAAGTTTAAAGTCAAGAATGCAATGTTAAGTGATCCAGTTGTTGACAAATATGACTGGGAGGAAATAGAGGCCATGCTTTTACGAACAAGGGTTATCTCTGCATGATAAGATGTCATGCAAACATGAAAAGATTTTGAAGTACTCGTGGAAACAATATAATCAATCGTATAACAGTTTGGAACCGGCTCAAAACTTTATGCCATTTGAGAGTCACATTACGGAAATAAAGGTACTATAGAGCATGACAACTTTGAGGTTTGGAATGTGGCAGAGGTAGGAAAGGAACAAAACCGAAACAAACTAGTGATAAGGTAGAAAGGAAGCGATTCTGAAATGCATAATGCATGGATATGTGATGAATCAAAACACCAAGTATAAAGGAAATACATTCAAAACCATTACAGGTAAATAACAAAACGGTATAATATAAACAATGATAGTATGATTACACTATTAAAAAGTATCATATGAAATTAATACATAATATCACAGAACCAATTAAAGAGAGATTGCAGTTAATATATAAAGTCTAAAACATTTGAAGCAAATTACCATGTACAAGACTACAGTGAAATATGTAAGATGTTTCTTCAGAGAGGCCATAATATTTTATGAGTTTGCTAGCTATATTATACCCTCCGTTTGACCAGTAAAAATATTTCCCTTATTGCGTTAAATGACAACAATGGAATAAAATGATCAATATAGAGGTCATCTCCACTGACACATACATGTTGTGTACAATTTTCCGATAAACGTCAGAAATCTACTCATATCATATTTGATTTAGTGTCTTGTTCGACTGTACATAAAAATTTCTTTTACTATGCCAATAATCTGAATATTGTTTCATCGTCGCACTTTGTCTGCTTCATTTATGTCAGCGTTATTTCATTTATTTCTATATTCTTTAGCACTTTCCTATATTTTTCATTTCATCTCTCTTTCCTTCTATATATGCAAAGCTCAACAAATAATTTATTTCCCGTAGAATAAATGAAAATTTAAAAAGAAATTACAGTATTATATTTTAAATTTCAAATAGTCCTGAACGTTCTATAAATAGTCTAAAGGTATAGGGTATATCGAATGAATTTCGGTGGTGTTCCGAATGAATTCCAATTTTGAATGTGCTGATGTACCAGTAGGATGGAGTAATGTTGATGTGCTAACAGTCTTGATGTATCACAATGATATAATCCAAAATATTGCGTAATGAATTTACAACAATTCCAATATAGCAATTTAGTCCTAGAGTCAAAGAACACTTTGAAATTCCAATGAATAATTGAAATAAATCAATGAAATCCTCTCAACACAATTTTATTAGACTAAGATTGATGTTAAGATGTGGATTGAATAATGCCGAAGTAAGCAGTATTTATATCAAATGCTGCTAAGAGACAATAATAGAACCAGGATGAGGGTCAGTTTCTATCAAATTCTTAAACAACTTCTTGTAGAATATTCTAAATTTCTAAATAAAGCTAGGATTTGATCTCAACATCTGTAGAAATATTTACCTCCAAGTATTAGTGATCTTAAGGTATAATCTAAAATCGTAGACAAGTATTAGCTACGTAACACGTTCTTTACCAAAAAATTTGAAAACGATGTGAGTAGTCGGTAGACCTCTACCATCAATTGTCAGTTAACCAATGCTTTGCTAATACTGAATGATTATTCGAACATTGAAGAATTAGAAAACAATATAACAACTAGTCTAGCTAAACTAGCTATCAGGAGTAGACATTTTGATTATTCGTTTGGGTGATGGTAGAAAAACAACATCTCGTTGCCAGGGAGGAAGCTAATGTAGGCCGATATCTGGAATTACGAGCATCTCCCGATACAGTTTCTGTTGAGACTAGTATATTATATTTTGCCGTCTCCATAAAACTTGCGCAGATGAGGCCCTCATTGAGAAGCCTGCGTGTCCTCTCTGTGGAAAAAGAGGTAACCGGGATCACATCTGGTCCGCAAGCCTTACTGAACTAAAATAAGACCACCTCAGATAGAGGCACACCACTTTCCTTTGAGAGCTAGCATACATCAACGAGAGTGATAGAAAGAAGAAAAACCCATCACCATTCGTCAGTAACCCGTAACAACGCATCAGCGAGAATGTGAATCTACAATAGATCACTAAGTTGTAAGTTAGGAAGACATTGGTTTTTCTGAAAGTTATTTAGACGTTTCCACGCCTAGATCAATTGATTTGTCCAGAGTCTATGAAGTCTGGTAGCCCTTGAATTGGCTTTGCCTTGTGAGAAAAGTTGCAGTGAGGTTCATGAAAGAAAGTTGCCAACGTATGCAGACCTGATAGGTGAGGGAGTAATTGCTTGTCCCCATTACAGATGGGAAGTAGAATGTTTCCTGCTCAATTTGTTCGGAAGATGATAAGTACTCTATCGTAGTAGGAAAACAAACATAAATTAGCGGTTCAAGTACTAGGCAAAACTGCTAACAGAGCATCCGGCTAGTTATAGCTGAAGCGTGAGGAAAAGATCTGGTTGTCTACCACCACTAGGTAGTGACTGATCAATGCTGCTGCTCCGCCATAAGGATATTCAGGGATAAAGGGCGCAACACCTACTGATAGATAGTTTAGGTTGATAAAGGCTGTGATGCAGCAGTGGATACACTGCATTACAATATAACGAAAGATTCCAGATAATACACAATTCTTTGTGTTTTGTACAGTAACGAGAAAAACAACGACATGGCTTTCTTCACTGCAGTTGATTTATACAGATGCTGTACAAAACGAAATTTTCTGGATAATCTAAAACAAAAGCAAAATTAATAAACTTTACAGTTCTTTGTTTTTCTTTCTAAATTTACACCTTTTAACCAAAGCAGCATGGAGGTGCTTCTCCCTGATCCAACAATGAGCTTAAGGATACATAATAATATGGAAGAAATAAATGTAAGATAACAACGATGTAATCAGACATGGCAGAGAGTATTAATTCCTTACATGAAGGAAACTAGCATTTTTGACGTTATAGTTTGCAAGCGTACAAAGGGCTCCAATATTAGTGTATTATAGTATATTATTTTCTTCATCTAATCAGTCATGCGTTAATCATTCTGCATTTATTCAAAGGGATAGTCATTCGTATTGGAATATGGTCAAACTCATGAAAACAAATTAAGCAAGGGAAATCTTGTCTACACGTTTGATAATGTTTCAATATCGTGAGTAAACCTGGACATTGTGGTATTATTTGGCGTAAAATAAACATGTTCCGTGTCCAACGAAACGACACGAGTATTTAGGTTAATTTTAAATATATATTGAATCAACGCAAGCTTTAATATTCTGAAATCATCTTTATTACACGCGATTCTCGTTAACGTTTTGTATGGGAGTTTGTTATCAATTTCACTGTTAAAAGAAACAAAAATAGAACCTGCCTTGTTATCTTGGACTTGAAGATAAAAACTATTTGGCGGAAATAAAAGTCATAGTTTTATTAACTATGGTGATCATTAAGTGTCAGAACACAAGCAGCAGAGGGGGTGAACAGACCACTTTTTGTAGAGACCTTATTTATGAAAAATAAAGGTTCCTACGAGTGCTGAAAAAAAGATCTTTATTCCATAAATAAAGGTTCCTACGAGTGTTGAAAAAAAGACCATAGTAACGTTAAGTCACTAAGTATCGGTAATTCACCCCCTCTGCTGCTGTAGTTAACCAAAGATTTTATCTAGACCTATACGATATCTAGATCTGGGGTCATGTAAATTTATTGTTATAAATCCGAACGGAACCGCTTGTGCTTTTGAGAAGAAGTTTTTAAATTTAATCATGTCCATGTCCCCTGAACATCAAGTATAATAAATATTTTGTAAAGTATAGTTATCTACTCCATTAAACACGACTAAAATATTGCAATTATCTCTGATTACTTTTGGAATTTGCGTATATTTCTGGGTTAAATAAATAACGTTTGTATTTTTATGACGGCCTCGCGAAAATATCCGAGCTGGATTAGATTGTTTATCTAGCATCACATCATCGTATGCTACGAGATTATTGATACATCCATCTAGGTCATCTATGGACGGTGCTTCATCAATATCGGTAATGAAATCAACAACATCATTGCCGTCTTCATTCAGCAACTTCGCATTTTCGTTAAAATCTTTAAGTACTTCGTAACATTGTTGATCATCTACAGATGGCGCTACTAAATACAATTTATCCCACTTCAGCCATCGCATTATCAGATTAAGTAATAATTGCGTTTTACCAGACCCAGATGGGCCAAGTATAATTGTTCTGATAGAATTTGGTAGCGCTGGGTGGTGCTTAACTGGCTCTTGTTTTCGTGACGCCGAGAAATCAATTATATAAATATTAATATTATATGGATTTATATTGTGTTCGATGTAAAGCGCGTCCTCCCACAATTGAATTAAAGACAATAACAACAAAAAATAACAGGCGCGCACTTACAGGTAAGTGTGCAAGATGTGGTACAAAAAAATATAAATTTATTTCATTAAAAACAGGTGGTGATATCGCCGCTTCGTTAGGTAAATTGCCAGGAACTCCATGGGCAAAGTATCCCGGTGAAAAACAATCACCTGGATATAATTATTGTGGTCCTGGAACTCGTCTCGATATCCGACTCGATAACCAAGATCAGCCAAAACCTGGAGAGTATCCAATAAACGCAAATGATCAAGCGTGTCACATTCACGATGTCGCGTATAAAAGTAATGATTTACAACAACGGCACCTTGCAGATGTAAAGTTGATTCATGAGTTAAATAATATAAAAGATAAATCTCTCAGAGAAAAACTCGCTAGTTTTCTGATAAAAGCTGGTATGAAAGGTAAAATAATGTTAGGGGCTGGTAATTAATCAACTGATTATTATAATGGAATCTGTTTATTATTCCCCGAGAGGATTCTGGAGAGGTAAAGCGGCGATTAGTAAACTTGCTGAAGCGGCAAAAGTCTCACGTAATGTCGCTGCGGCATGGTTAGCACGACAGGCAATATGGCAAATTTTTCTACGTCCACCTAAAAAAATTCAGTACGCGTATTTTGATGTTAGTACCCCTAATGAAGTTCATCAAGCAGATATTTTGTTTTTACCACACGATACCATTAAAACCGGCAGACGTCAGCACGTGTACAAATACGCGTTAACCGTCGTTGATGTTGCGAGTAGGTACAAAGAAGCGGAACCATTATCAACTAAAACAGAGACTGAAGTTGCATCTGCGTTTGAGCGCATTTATCAGCGGGGACCTCTACAATGGCCACAATTGCTACAGGTTGATCCTGGCAAAGAATTTCTTGGTGCTGTATCATCGTTGATGAAGCGACATAATGTTAAAATCAGACGAGGACACAAAGAAATTCATCGTGATCAGATAATCGTTGACCGATTTAATCGAACGCTTGCTGAGCGGTTATTTGGATATCAATACGCGAGGGAAATATCTACCGAATCCACGGAAAGATCTCGTGAATGGGTTGCAAGGTTACCAAGCGTGATAGCCGCGTTAAATGACGAAGAGACTCGTACAATTTCTATGAAACCTTCCGATGCGATCAAAAAAAATATATATATATATCAACACAACATAACTTTTCCCCTCAACCAGTACTAGGTAATGTTACAGTAAGATATTTATACGAACCTGGTGAACTTGAAGGAGGTAGAAGAAGAGCAACTGATCCTGTCTGGAGTGTAACTGCACACAAAAGTTCTAGCGTGGTAAGGTCCACAGGTAGACCCGCAATCTACAGATTGGATTCAACTGCTCCTCAGCGCGGATTTGTACGCGAACAATTACAAATATTTCCTACAGATATACAATTGCCGCCTAGCTCACTTTTATAAACTACCGGCACCTCGACGTCGATTACATTCAAGACAGGTCAGCATTACATTTTCGCGTGTGTGACCAAGATTACTATTAATTCTATCAACGGTAAATTGTCTGGGATTATTAGTCGAATACTGCCATAGCATATTACAGTTACAACTTGCACAATGATTATTCTGTTGTGCTTTTAGTGTTATAATAAATTCAACATCGATATCAAAATCGCGATTATTTTTTTTATCACATTGTTTATAGCTCGCTAATTTTTTATTGATATCGACGGGAATTTCTTCGGTTATTACGCAATCCATAATAACCCGACGCAGTTGAGATATTCTTCTAACTCTAGACACCGCAAGATAAACTAAATTTGACCACTCAATACGATCATCGACAATCCAAATGCATGTATCGGTAATAGTTAATCCCTGTGACGAGTGAATCGTTATAGCGTATCCTAACGTCCACGGCGATTTATCCATGATTAACGCGCTCTCAACAACATAAACAGCAACTAAAACGATATCATTTAACACAAGATTTTGTGTTCCACCACCAGGAATCTCAACATCAACATTCTGTCGTTGAGTATCTGCTGGACGATAACACAAAAGTACATGTAGATTTGAAAATTTTTCCTTGTGTAACGTAAATAATTGTTGTTGAAGCGTATCGCGAACTATTTTTCTGCTCGCAACTATCAAATCAGAAGGTTTCCATAAAGCCCAAAAATCATTAATGGAAGTTTCTGGAATTACTTTACACATTATCTCACATTGTATTTTATCTGGCTGTAATCTTATTAACTTTTTAAACACCTTTAGTGATCCATTAATAGCTCTATGGTCATCAGGAATTTCTTCGTAATAATCTACAAATGTTTTCAGCCACTCATGTGGAGATTGACCAACAAAGGGTGGTGGTTGACCATGATCGCCACACATTACCACAGCAGTATTTTTTAATAACAGCCAATCAAGAAATATTTTTAATACCTTTAGCGACACCGTGCATATCTCGTCCCCGATAATAATTTTAGGAATGTGTTTCTCACCCATCCGCGATGGAGTCCATGCGTCACCGCACCATCTAAAGAAACTATGATATGTACACGATTTTACTCCTCGTTCTTTTATTTCCCTGGCGAGTTTATGTGTCGGTGTCAAAACTATCATATCAGAACAATTACTAAATAATTTAATCGCGCGTGTTGTTTTACCTGAACCACCACACCCATTAAGATAAACGGTTTTATGTCTAGCTACGGGATCACATGCAGATGGTGCCGATGACATCGTTGATAGCTGATTATTCTTGTAATATATTCTCGCAATTTCAACATGGGCGGATTCAGAATAACAGATTATATCCTCGTGTTTTATTCTCCATTCGCCCCATGATGCATGATCGTTAAGTAATTGTTTTAATAAATCCGGATATTTTTTGTTTATATAAAATGAATCTGTCGCGACTCTGACTGCGTAACGAGGAAATCTGTTTATCATCGATAATAAATTTATCGAAACATACGCTAACATCGAAGATCTTAAATGAGTAAACTGCGGTGACTCGCCATCAGTATAGCTCACAATTGTACCTAATTTTGTTCCGTCTGATAAATAAGCAATACTTCGACCTATAAAAGTGTTTTTCTCCGTTGCATCAGCGATTATAAAATCGAGTTCAGCATCGTCCATGATTAATCTAATACACGCTCGTTTATGATCATATGATCCTCCTTGCGTAAATTTACCGATTATTTTTCTGCCGAGATCTTTTGCAAATTTCTCATCACGCTCTCTTCTGTATTCACTAACAATATCAGGATCTCCTTCAACATCATTAAATACATCCGGTTCTGGCAACCAAACCTGTTTCTGCACGTGGTATGATATAATTGCTTCACTTACGCATAATGACATTAAAATTCGCGCATCAAGCATATACTTTATTAGTACTATTGGAGCCCAACATCGCTCTGAAAAATGTTTCCCAAACCACGCGTAAACAATCGGATGGAGATCCTCGTAAAACTCGAACGACTCTATACAAGCAAATCCGGTTAAGTCAGCAGGTAAAGGTCCGTTTATCGCTACTCTGGTCATCTCGTGTGTCGGATGTCCAAATCTCTCAAAGTATTCAGAACACTCTCCGTATCCAAGAAAACTTCCAGGATAACACGCTACCATATCAACTGATATAACGTCATTATAATCGTATTTAGTGTTCCACAATCCGCCGTGTCCGTATTCGATACAACTTTTCTGGACATCTTCAAGAAATTCTAATCGTGTCGGTTTCCATAAATTTTTCTCCTGAGTGTAGTGAGCAGCGACTGATGGAACGGTAAAACAATTAAGTAATTGCTTAACCTTAATATCATCAGATGTGTATTCATGCCAAAGGCGTTGTGCAAGATCTTTCATTTCCCCATGGAGAGATTCTGTACGATAAATATCACCATTAGATCGTACAAACTGATCATGATGATCATATTCTGAACTCTGAAACAGCCAAACAGATACAGGGTCAATTTTACTGATATTTCTGATAGCATCAAATACATGACCATTATAAAATTTAACCGTTCTATCTCGTGGAAATATTGTTACCGCCACAGTCCATGCATGTGCGTTATGATCAATAATATCTATAGAAGCTCCCCTTGATTTATATTTCAATTTGTACAAAATCTCCCCCGTTAACGTCTTCACCGTTATTGAGAATTTTAATTTCTTTCCCAGCTCAGCAACGTCGCTGATAGACGCTCCGGTATCTTTAACTGTTTCTGCCCAGGTGTTTATTTTTTTGCGTCTTAAATCCGTTAAACCGTTTCCGCGTATCGCGTTTGTGGAGTGTTCTGTAACCCGTTCAGCTACGCAATTTATTCTTGACAATTTCATAGGTTTGAGATCCCCAACGTCAGGTTTATTATTTAACGGGTATACCGCGTATGCAACCGCAGTTACAGGGTATGATCGCTCGTAATACGGTTTATCAATACCAGTAAGTATTCCTGGTCTGGAATTTTTACTAATAACAATATTATCTCCTGACCTATGGACAGAGTCACGTTTGTCACGAATAATCCAGGTGTCATCGTCTCTCTTTACAATAAATTTTATTAAAATAAAATATTTCTGAACAAAGTAGTCAATAATCTCTTTTCCTCGTTTGTCATTCATCATATTAACGGTGTTTTTAATTCTGAATGTCGACCACACATGAGCCGCACCATCGTCGCGAAATTCCTTTTTGGCCTCACGGATACGTTTTGTTATATCTTTATTCGTTAAAGCTAGATCTTGCATAGAAAAACTAAATTTATGCAGTCTGTCAAGATCAAATCTAGCTGCGGAAGGTTCAATCGCGGAAAATTCCTGCATTATTATAATTAGGACAAATATATATTTAATTGAATTTTAATCTTTTGTATATGATTCAAACAAAGAATAGATGCCATTGGCTTATGATCGGATATATTTCTCCTTGTAACAAAGCATCCGTAAACTAATTCTGCGGCTTTCACATGCAATGTGTTAGACCAGGCAGTTTCGGACCAAAACCGTGTATGCGGTGTGGTGTTGGAGTCAGAGGAAAAAATCAATTGTGTGTACAATGCGGTGGTAAAAATAACAGAGAGCTGAAACGATATTACGATAACAAAAAATACATCTTCTGAATCTCCTATAAAGACCGAAGAAGATTATCTCGCTCGATTTTGAAAATAATGAGTTAAACAAATAATATTAGTATATAAATGAAGCAAAATGAGTTTGTGAAGCATCCAATAATCACTAATTATGAAGCATCTCGTGATGGTGTAATTAGGAACTGCAGATTAAAGAAACCAGTCGGTAGTGTTATTAATATTGGTTATCTTAGATTTAATACCGGTAGAAATAAAAATTATTTATCACATAGGTTCGTGTTCGAGCGTTATTTTGGAATCATCAAAGATGGACTCGTAATAGATCACATTGATGGAAATCCCAAAAATAACTCGCTTGATAACTTGCGAATTGTTACGCAGAGTCAAAATTCTAGGTCTGGAAATACCGGCTACAGCAAAAAATACGCAAGGACTGTTAAATCCACAAATACAGATGGCGAAGAAATTGTGTTTAAATCAATTACTTCTGCTGGTAAATATTTTAACATATTACCAGCTTCAGTAAACGTGTGGCAGATGAAATATACAAATCTGCCTTTTCCAAAAGATTTTTACAAAAGATCAGGTTCACCTATCTACCAGAACCTTCATCATGAACCAATGTCTTTTTGCTTGTCAAAATTTATATTATATTATATAAACTGAAATTTAGCAAAATTGTTAAGATTTCTTGATTTTATCGTGTAAATATCCATCAGATTTATGAAATTTGTTAAGATTTCTCAGTTTAGTCGTTCAAACACCCCATCAGATTTTAAGAAATTTGTTAGCTTTTCTCGATCGTTTCATGCCAACCCCCCAGCAGATTTATGAAATTCAATCAGATTTATCAGATTTATTCAGTTTTATAAAAAATATATCAAAATTTATATTATATATATAAGATGAAATTTATCAAAATTGTTAAGATTTCTTGATTTTATCGTGTAAATATCCCATCAGATTTATGAAATTGTTAAGACTTCTTGATTTAGTCGTGGAAACACCCCATCAGATTTTATGAAATTTATTAGCTTTTCTCCATCGTTTCATGTCAAACCCCCAGCAGATTCACGAAATTTGATCAGATTTATCAGATTTATTCAGTTTTATTAAAAATATATCAAAATTTATATTATATTATATAAGATGCAATTTATCAAAATTATTAAGATTTCTTGATTTTATCGTGTAAATATCCCGTCAGATTTATGAAATTGTTAAGATTTCTTGATTTAGTCGTGAAAACACCCCATCAAAATCAATGAATTTTGTTCGCTTTTCTCGATCGTTTCATGTCAAACCCCCAGCAGATTTATGAAATTTGATCAGATTTATCAGATTTATTCAGTTTTATAAAAAATATGCCAAAAATCATATTATATTATATAAGATGAAATTCAGCAAGATTATTAAGATTTATCGGTTTAATCATGTAAATACACATCAAATTTAGCACAATTGTTAAGATTTCTTGATTTAGTCGTGAAAACACCCCATCAAAATCAGTGAATTTTGTTCGCTTTTCTCGATCTTTTCATGCCAATTCCCCAGCAGATTTATGAAATTTAATCAGATTTATCAGATTTATTCAGTTTTATAAAACATATATTAAAATTTATATTATATTATATAAGATGAAATTTATCAAAATTATTAAGATTTCTTGATTTAATCGTGTAAATACCCCATCAAAATCAGTGAAGTTTGTTCAAATTCCTCAATTTCAGTCGTGCAAACTACCCTACAACAATTGAGAATTTTCAATAATTTCATTGTTGTATAAATAATGTCATAATAAATATTATGCACATTATTCTACAAAATCTAAAAATTATTTATATTTTCTACGTTCTTATAAAACGCCTTGCGACCTAGCAGTGAATTGTATGAGGTCATTTTAGAAATGAGCTGGCATTGTGTGTTTCGTCCAACTTATCGATTATTTTAGTATCCTTGGCAACGTCTGATTAATACAGACTTTTAGTTGTGGGTTTTGTGTAATGCAGTTTCAAGCACTTGGAAACTGAAAATAAATTCACGTTTTACAATAAATTCTGATTTTATTAAGAAATGCATAATACATTCTGATTTTATTCTGTATACTTAATACTAATATTTTCATTATGTATGCATATTGAAGTCCGGTGGCCGATTGCTAACGCGCTGGATTTTCGTGCTCGAGGTCCGTGGTTCGATTCTCGTGACCGGCAAACTGTCGGGTGAAGGCTATTTGATGCCAAAATTTGTTATTTATTGGGCGTAGCCAGCCCTTCTACGTTTCAATAGAAAAAAATTTGTACACTTCTCCCACCATTGTCACTTGGTGGGTGCAATTTTGCACTCCCTGGGTGATTATGATGGGAGGGGTGTGCAAAAATTTCTATTGAACGTAGAGAAGGCACGTAGTATTGTCCTAGGATAAGTTAGTTAAGTCTACATGTACTGTGTTGTCCCTATAAATATATGTTAATACATTACTGTAAGTACATTACTGTAAATATGCTTGATTCGGGGCTACATAAAATCATAATGCCTAGACAGCCCTCTGAATTTCTAGTATTTCGTTTCGATTAGGAATTCGCTGGGGGGTGTGTTTATATGCGTCCATAAGATAAGTTTATATAAACCTCTGAGCCTACTAGGATGACCTTTGGCAACCTAGGGGTTTCACATGGGGTTAATATGCTGTAAATATGCTTGCTGTAAATACGCTACTGTAATTAAGATTCTGTGTTTTGTGTTGCCCTTAATTAATATATAATCATATGTACATAATAACCACATGTATATAATCATCTTCATGTATATATAATCGTGTATATATAATCATCTTCATGTGTATATAATCATGTGTATATAATCATCCTGAAACAGTCCTTAGGGACTATTATTTGTATTTTATTTTTATATTAAACAAACACTAATAATATAATGAATTCCGAAAATATTAATGTCATTATTTCTGCGATTAAAATATTACAACATAACGGTGTAAATATATCTGATAATCTTAATCCTGAAAAAAAATTCTGTCTGACTTTGAATCGTTAGAACAACGAAAATTAGAGAATCGGTACACACTACCATCTGATTATAAATTCATGAAGTTTATCCAGCAGGCAATGTTACAGCCGCTGGCAGCAGTTACAGATAATCAGGTAAAGCTGTTTGTACCTCTCTCAAACGCTATTGACAAAATTAAGTTAGAATTATCTCATGAATACGGACAGAAAAAGATTGTAAACCTTCGTATAAGACAATTAAGAGAGCATTGTGATAATGAGTGTGAAGGTGGAGTTAATGTGATAATGGCTAAACAAAATCCCTGGTAAGTATACAAGGTTATTTACTTATAATTTGATCTGCCCAGTAAAAAAAAAATTATTCGATTCGGATATTTTTTTTTGTTTTACGATGGCGCATTGTGATAAAATCGCTATGATCTCACATACAATGTTATACTTAACGTTTCATTCTGTAAATCCAAAATACGTCCTATTTGGTCTATAAGTTTGAAATGTATCCTTGATAATAACGAATTATGTACACGTTGATAAACGGGGTTAATTGGTTCAGATAAAATTAAATACCCGGGGGGCACTTAAGGGCTAAATGTATATATTATATATCCTTGCTGGGCAGCGCTACTTTTTGAAAGATCTACTTGATAGCTGTCATCAATTACATCACATACTAGATTGACTGCGATCGTTGATGTTATATTAACAATACCCGGCGAGATATGACGGCCTCCACCGTATGGATCGTTGTTATGTTTAAGAATAACCGGTGGTGGGGCTATTTTTCTCCACGCTGCAAGTATTTTAGGGAAATATTCATCAATAAGATCTACGAGTCTCTTTTTTAATCTATATGAATCTAGTTTTGGTATTATAAACCTTTGTAATTGTTCTTCTGTTATTTTATAATAATCAAGAAATATTTTTATGAGACGTCCTTTTGGATATAATTTATCTTCTTCAAGTATTATTAAGATAAAAGTTCGATTAATGATGTACATATCTGATCTGAGTTTATTTAGATGTTGTATTATTTCAATGATGTTCTTTTTCACGTCCTCGTCGTAGACTTGCGATAACGATGAAAATAACTTTTTTAAATCATTGATTTTATTGTTATGTTCAAATTCTATCAAAGCAACCCATCCATCGATGGGTTTTTCATAGGGAACGTCAACGTGTTCACCATTGACGAGTATAGGCCGTCCTGTTGCTGGATCACGTTTGACGTCGATTACAGATGGAAGACCATAACGAGGAAGCCACGTTCCATCAGTATCAGTATAATCTCTATTGTTCAACCAATCAAGTAGATAACTCTTGAAACCAGGAATTCCGTAGAGATAAACGTCCGGTATTTTTATATATTTTCTTTCTGTTATAGAAAAATCATCTAGTTGTGGTTCTGGTGGTCCTTGATAAACGAGGGGAACATAGAGCCATCCTAACACTGATCTGATGGAACTTTGATAAATATCTACAACATAATCAGGGGAATTTATTTCAATCGCCGCTGATAATGTTGGTCAGTAAACAGTGATTGCTATTTTGGATTCTTTTTCTGTGATAGATTTAATTCTGCGTTGGAACTCATCATTAATCTGTTCTATTTGATAACTGCCCGTTGAAATTCCAACAACTTGCCAATCGGGAGTTCCATCGGGTTTATTCTTATTCGCAAATACCAGTGAATTATTTGGTGGTAGTCCACCAAACGATTTTGACCTGATATTTGGCCAGCTATGATAAACCCGTAGTTGCGCTAGCGCTATTTCACTTGCTGGAATTGCAGTTGGAAAGTTAACGCTAAATTCAGGATTGGTCGAACTTAATGATATCATAGTAGTTTTTGACGGCGTTGTATTAGTGACGATCTTCTGTAATAGTTCTAACGATGACATTATTTAAAATACTCCGTTATTTAATAGAACGCAATCTCATGAATTCAACCTTCAGTCGCGCAAGTTACCTTATCACCAAAATCGCTAGCGATTATAAATGCTTCATGGTAGGTTTTCATTATCGTTGCGAACTCCTCATCAGATATTTTACCATCGCTGAGATACGCAGAAAGATACGATGATAGTTTAGAATAAGATGTTGTTGATGTGTGTAGTTTTGTTATATACTCTTGAAATTTATCATTTGTAAAAGTAGATATCTTTTTAGCGATAATATTAAGAATGCCTGCGCATGTTGTTGCCGTTGAAACGACAATTGTTAAAACTGCAGGTGCTGTCATTGTTATTGTTGATAATAATAATACGGTTCCAGCAATAACAGCGGAAACTGAGTAAACAATTATATCAATAACAACCATACGTCTGCGATTTGTTTTTACTTTTACTGTATAATCGTCGATGATATGTTTTAGTTTAGTTTGACACTCACGTACTTGAGCGTATCTGTGACGTTGAAAGTCGATAAGTGAATCCGTCACTCGATTCATTATACTAACAACGTCATTTAATTAAGCTTCAGCTACGAATTCCAGGCCCCACCAGTAACGTCTCGGGGGCATTTCCGTTGATGTCAACGTGAACGTTTCCTTGATGTCCTTGGTTAGCATCACCAGCAGAGGATTATGATATACATTCGGTGATGATGAAGTGGCCGCAGTAATTTCCGAACCGTACAGGGATAGCCTGTATAACCCAGTTACTTCTGAGGTATGTTCGAGAGTTTTATTTTGCGGTGTCCATGTTGTTGATCCTGATGCTACTGTGTATACCACATTGACGATCTGATTGTGTGGAATTTTAATCAGATTAGGTTTTTGAACAATACTAGGTATTCCACTGACAATATCGTTGAGTTTCATGTTAATATCGGAGAGTTTGATATCAACAGTTGGTGGAGTTCCAAAAAAATCATTAATAGATCTGTTTATGTTTCTACGAAAATTTAAGAAAGTTTGTACGTGATTAGTAAAATTAGTATTAATTGTAGTCATTTCATTATTGATTGTTTTTATTGCTGTTACTTGATCGCTAGCGATCTTAATGTTGCTATCGTCTACATATTTCTTCGTTGCAGCGTCAAAATCTGATTCTGGTGTTCTAAAATTATTAATACCATTATTATTCATGTTGAGAAATGCACGCATTATACAACCATTGACTAATACGTACTTAGATTCTTGATCATCGACGTATTTTTTTGTTGCTGCATCTGTATCTGCGGTTGGGTTCCCAAGGTCTGTAATTTTATTTCGATTCATAATAATGGTACCGGTGAATGAATCACCAGCTCGCTTAATAAAATCGTTAACTGACTTACCGGAATCTTGTATTTTACCTTGATCAGAAAAAATAACGATATTATTAATAACCGCGGTGGGAATTCGTATAAGAACATCTAACAGTTGTATATTATTCGTTTTCAATCGTCCTTGTTTATCCTGAAAAACAACGACTTCATTTTGATCCACACTTGTGATATTTAATAAATCATCGATTTCATTTCTGAGCTGATCAAGAGTTGCGTATTTAAATAAATCGCCCCCTGCTGAGCTTTGCGAGAAGATCTTCCATAAATATCTACCATTATATTTACTGATTTCTGTTTAAGTGTGACAACGTGGTATATTCATGCACGACTTTATGCGGTGGTGTTGTTGATTTTGATACAGCATCAAGCACAGCGAGTACTTCTCGACCGCATATCGGTGGATCAGTTATTTTTTGTGTCGGTAATGTTGAATACCAGACTTTAGAACGCATCGAATTCTGAGCAGTATTTATAAATTTTAAAAATTCTTTTGGTGGTGCCAGTCCATACGAATCAAAATAAATAATTCCACGTGGATCAATTGCACACGCCACCCAATGAGTGCCTGAACCAGAGTTTTTATCGAGATTAATAATACCAGTTTCATGTTGCATTGCAACGGTAGGTTATTGATCACGCATAAAAACTCCTCTAAAGTTTTTTATATTCAGTTGCTTAGCGGCATTAAGCAAATCAAAATTGGACATAGGAAGAATCATCGAATTCGATGACGAAGTTACCGGGGCAATCTTAGACCTTTTCCGTACCATGAATGTGGGGTCCCTGGCAATCTTAGACCAAGACCGTATGCCAGGCCTGATAATCTTAGACGGCCCGGCTGTGGAACGTTTGGTGCTCTTAGACGTCTTCAGCGTTGTTTTGCCCGTGGTCTCTTTTTTAAATTTTCTGCGTGCATAATTCCTTGACCCGTTGCTTTCTTTAACGCCATTCCAGCAGCTGTTCCAACAGCGCCTTATGCAGCGCTGGGGCTGCAGCGGCTATTATTGCTGCTAACGCGGCAAGAAGTGGAAATATACCACCCGTTTTAGCGATTTCTTTAATGGCACTCGCAGAAAGATTAAGTTTTATACCTTTGTCTAGTTTTTTTGCTTCATTAAAATGCTTATGCTGGCGTTCTGATAATGATAACTTATTCGGACCACTCGCGATTTGTTCTCGCCGCAGTGATATTTTTGCCGCACAATTATTTTTTGATGATGATTGTAGCCTTTTAATCTGACCAGGAGTCAGACTGACATCAACTAGATGTGACATTTTATAATTATTGTGAGCGATCTAATTACATGTTTTCTACTGGTGCATCAATAACTTTCAGTCGTCCACCAACACCTTCAAGCAACATCGATTTATCGCTAAGTATAACAGCGACAGCTCTGTAATTAGCAATAGCTCCTCGGTTTACGCGAGCTCGAAAATATATGTCAACGACTGATTGTCTGGTTAAATCTAAATGTTCCAGCGAAAAGTAATAAATCGGATATAATGTTGTAAAATCTAACTGTGATATTTGTAAACCAGAATCGATATTCTGATCACGTCCCATGAATGTCATTAATCGATGATATACACGTGCTGCATGATTTAACTCAAAATTTAACAAAATATCTTCGGATGGTTCTTGATGTCGGTTTATCCTTAAAGAAACCTCAGAAACACTGAGTTGATCAAATATCATTATGCTTCAATTTTGTGAGTTTACTCGTGCAGCATCTTGTAATGCAATAAATATATGTCGCGGTGCAGAAGCACCTTGTTGTGATGCTATTTGCCAAGTAAATAAACCATTAATGTTACTCTGGATAGAATCTGTGGTTATTGTCAACCATGATAACATCGATTTACCACCTTGGCTCATAAAAGAAAGAAGACGTTCTTCTTCAGGTATTGTTGGAATCATTACTGGCATCCACAGAGAAAGTTTTGTCAGAATTACTTTACCAGCATCACCAATAGGTCTCCATATTGCATCATCATCAGTAGCTTTTCGCACAAGTACAACTGTGTGTTTGGCTCCAAAAATAACTTTTCTAACATTCCTACAAAATCCAAAGATATGTGATAATGGAATCGCACATGAAAACGCTCTTCTATTTCCTCGTAACATTGATCGACGTGCTGTAAATCCTAAGTTAAATTCTGGATTAGCACCATGAACCACCGGATTTACATCAGCATCAGCGGCGCCGGCGAAGTTTCTTGGTCGTCTTATATCATATTGTCTGTTGTCAGGATAGTCAGAAGTATCCTTT
Organism: Megalonaias nervosa; assembly: GCA_016617855.1. Lineage (NCBI taxonomy): Eukaryota > Metazoa > Mollusca > Bivalvia > Unionida > Unionidae > Megalonaias > Megalonaias nervosa. Next base: position 37,474 of record JAECUM010013918.1, read on the forward strand.
ACAAACATCATTGATGGACCAGCTGATCTTGAATAATCATCACTATATCGCGCAAGACCAAATGTCGTCGTGGCAACGTCAACATTTTCATGACAGGTCTCAATCTCTCGTGAATCAATAACATATGCTGCGCTTTTAAATAACGCCATGATGCCATTATCAACAAAACCAACCCTAACATCGGCGTTGTATTCAGTTATATCTGTTTTTATAATCTCACCTTCTGCTTCGATAAACGCTTCAGCGGGTAAGAAATATCTGCTTGTGTCCTGAACTTGTATCTCAATTCGCCCACGCTAGTCAGGTGCACGTGCGTCATAAGAATAATATTGATAATCGCGCACAGATTCATCTTTTAAAACCGGCGCATCCATGTCAAACGCGGGATCAGATATACGCTTGAACATTATTTATTATTATCTTCGTTTAACACGAAAACCGCTTCCTGCTATCAGAGCAGCAGGAAGGGTGAACCCTACAACTTTGCAGAGACTTTATTTATAAAAAATAAAGGTTCCTACAGGGGCTGAAAAAAGGTCCATAACATAAACCGAAGCCTATAACTTTTATTATTTCCATACAGTTTAGGTTAGCTCATTTCCGTTACTTTTTGTTGACGTATTTTTTTCAGATTTTTATGCGATTCGTTTACTCGCGGGTCACTCAATTTTTGTCGTTCACCCTTCCTGCTGCTGTAATTAAATCATCATTGTTATATCAATAATGAGTATTGAAGAACCACACTCAGCTAAATTAGCTCGAGAGCGACTAGAGGCAATTAAAAAATATCTACCTGTTCGTGATTCTGTTAAGCGACAACTACAATCGCGTCAGGAATCTCAAGTTGAATTTGAGGAGGATACAAAACAATTATTTAAACCTATCACTGAGACCACTAAAAATCTTCTTCCTGCGTTAGAAAAAACCGCTGAAGAAACTGGAAAAATAGGAAAAACAACTAAGAAAACAAAAAAAATTCTTAAAAAACTTCCAAAAAAAAAATAGCTGCTGCGATGCCAGTCCCGGAAATACCTGAAGATGCAGACCAGGAAGAAGAAGGTGCTGAAGATGCAGACCAGGCAGAAGAAGGTGCTGAAGCACTAGCCCCTGAACCAAAATCAGTAGATCCTATAATTAATGCTGAACTGTTAAATAAATTTGATGAAGTAACTATTAAAACAATTAACAACATTGAAAACCTACAACAATTGGCTGAATTTGCTATGGATAATTTTAGTCGAACAGGTAAATTAATGAAACCTGAACACGCTAAAGATATTAAAACCCGTGACCAATGGCAAAAATCATTATATCGCATACGCATGAATGTTGAACAAGCTAGAGCTGATGATCCATCTTATCAGAATTATAGTGGGGAAATTAATGATTTAATCAAATCAAAAGAGAAGGAAAAACAAAGTAAAAAACCTTAAAAACGAAAAACACCAAAACCATTTGAGCAATCACTTCGTGATTATCCAGAATCACCAAAGACACCATCGAAACCAATTAAAAAAGCACCACCGAAACCAACTGAAGAGGAAGAAGAAGAATTTCAAGACGCTCCCAGCGCAATTGGAAGTGGTCTAGGAAGCGGTCTTATTACTTGTCCCAATAACGTTCTTGCTGATGTTGATCGACTAGAAATCCTCATCGGAGGAAAACGAGCTGGTAATAATTCAAAAGAAATCATTAATGAAGCAGCTGATATTTGCAAACGATTATTTACAGGTGGTATCATGGATATTAATGTATATCGGTCCCTCATTAACGAAATCGCCGATGACTACCACAGTGATTAGATACAATTAGTTATAAAATCACTTAATAAAAAGATGATCATACACAATACTCGTGGACCTACCATGGTCAGGGCAATAAACTCACGATTACCAGTATACAAAGCGACCTACGGAGATGGACTAGGTGATGTTGTTCAGGGTCTGTTTAGAAGGATAGCCCCAAAAGCAATACCTATTGCAAAGCAACTGGGCATGAAAGCTATTGATGTTGTTCGTGAAAAAGGTATAGGCGCTGTTGGTAATATTGCTAGCAAAGTATTCTCAGCAATCAAAGATAGACTAGCGCGATTAATACGCAGACCACAATCTGACCGACCTCAACCTGTAAAATTACCCAGCACTGAAGTGATGCCCGCAAATGTCAGTAAAATAATAAATCAAGCCGCTAATCAAAAACTAGCGGAGTTGGCTGATATACCAATGTCGGAAAAGGAAAAAAATATAACCGCTAGTCTGATAGCAGGAAGTGGTTTCTCTTCGAGGAGTGGTCTTCGTGTTAGACGAAGACGATAATAATAAAGATGTTTAAGCGCATATCTAACCCCGCGTTTGACATGGATGCACCAGTTCTCAAAGATGAGTCTGTACGCGATTATCAGTATTATTCTTATGACGCACGAATACCAGATCAGCATGGACGAATCGAGCTACAGGTTCAGGATACAAGTAGATATTTCTTACCCGCTGAAGCATTTATTGAAGTCGAAGGTGAAACTATAAAAACAGATAATACTGAATACGCCGCTAATGATAGTGTTGGTTTCGTTAATAATGGTATTATGGCGTTGTTTGATAGCGCTACGTACATGATCGACGGAAAAAATATTGAATCAATTCAGAAAGACGTCGACGTTGCCACGACGATATTGGGTCTTGCACGATACAGCGATGATTATTCAAGATCAGCTGGTCCATCAATGATGTTCTCAAAAGATACTTCTGACCACCCTGACAGTAGAAATCAGGTTTTTCGACAACCCAATAATCGAGCTGTTCCTCCTGTTGCTGCTGCTGTTGAAGATCTACCTTTTCCAAATCCAGATTTCAACTTAGGATTTGCAGCGCGTCGATCAATGTTAAAAGGTAACAGGAGAACATTTTCATGTGCAATTCCGTTGTCACATATTTTTGGATTTTGTAGAAATGTCAAAAAGGTTATTTTTGGAGCTAAGCATACAGTTGTACTTGTGCGAAAAGGCGATGATAATGATGCAATATGGCACGTTGAAGGAGTTGATGATGCTGCAACTGCAGCACTTCATGGCAAAGTAGTACTAACAAAACTTTCCCTGTGGATGCCAGTGATGACTCCAACAATATCTGAAGAAGATCGGTTACTATCTTTTATGAGTCAAGGTGGTAAATCAACCTTATCATGGTTAACTATGACCACAGATTTTATCCAAAGTGCAATTAATGGTTTATTTACATGGCAAATAGCTTCTCAGCAAGGTGTTTCTGCACCAAGACATATATTTATTGCGCTTCAAAATACTGCACGAGTAAATAATCAGACACAAAGTATAATGATATTTGATAAACTTGGTGTTTCTGAGGTTTCATTAAGGATAAATGGACATCAAAAACCATCTGAGGATATTTTGTTGAATTCCGATCAAAATCATGTAGCACGTGCATATCATCGTCTTATGACGTTTATGGGGCGTGATCAAAACATTGATACTGGTTTACAAATATCTCAGTTAGATTTTACAGCGCTGTATCCGATTTATTACTTTTCACTAGAACATTTAGATTTAACCAGACAATCAGTAGTTTATATACATTTTCGAGCTCGTGTGAATCGAGGAGTTATTGCAAATTATAGAGCAATCGCAGTTATACTCAGCGATAAATCGATGTTACTCGAAGGTGTTGGTGGACGAATGAGAGTTATTGATGCCCCAGTAGAAAATATGTAAATAAACATGTAATTAGATCGTTCATAATATTATAAATGTCATATCATCACGTTAGTGTGAGTCTGACTCCTGGTCAGATCAAAAAGCTGCAATCAGCATAAAAAAAAAAAATTGTGCGTTAAAAATATCGCTAAAGCGAGAACAGATGAGTGGTTCAAATAAACTATCGTTGACCGAGCGTCAGTTCAAAAACTTCAATGACGCAAAAAAATCAAATAAAGGCGTCAAATTCAATCTTTCTGCGAGTGCTATCAGCGACGTTGCTAAAACGGGTGGTATATTTCCACTTCTTGCAGCAATACCAGCATTAATAGCCGCTGCAGCCCCAGCTGTTGCAAAAGCAGCTGCATTAGGTGCTGTTGGAACCGCTGCTGGAATGGCATTAAAGAAAGCAACCGGACAAGGAATTAAAACCTCCAAGAAAAAGGGAAAGGGTCTAAGACTACCAGGAACCCCGCATTCGTGGTACGGAAAAGGTCTAAGACTACCAGGAACCCCGCATTCGTGGTACGGAAAGGGTCTAAGACTTCCTGGGACAGTTTACTAATATCGCCTATGTCCAATTTTGATTTACTTAATGTTGCTAAAAAAATAAAAATAAAAAACTTCAGAGGCGTTTTTATGCGCGATCAATTACCTACCGTTGCAATGCAACATGAAACCGGTATCATTAATCTCGATAAAAACTCTGGCCCAGGCACGGACTGGGTCGGATATGCAATTGATCCACGTGGAATTATTTATTTCGATTCGTATGGATTAGCACCACCAAAAGAATTTTTAGAGTACGTTATCAGCATGCAGTATATTCCAATCTGGTATTCAACGCTACCAACACAAAAATTAACTGATCCTCCAATATGCGGTCGTGAAACCCTCGACGTGCTTGATGCTGTATCAAAATCAACAGAACCACCTCATAAAGTCTTGCACGCGTTCACTACTGAACGGTATACCACGTCATCACACTTAAACAGATATCAGTAAATATAATGGTAGATATTTATGGAAGATCCTCAGGTAGAGCTCAGAAGGTCGATTTATCTAAATACGCAACTCTTGATCAACTTAGAAATGAACTCGATGATTTATTAAATATCACAAGTGTGGATCAAAATGAAGTCGTCGTTTTTCAGGACAAACAAGGACGATTAAAAATGAGTAATATACAACTACCAGATGTGTTTGTACGAGTACCCACCGCGGTTACTAATAATATCGTTACTTTCACTGATCAAGGTAAAATACAGGATTCCGGTAAGTCGGTTAACGATTATGTTAAGAAAACTGGTGATGTATTTACCGGTGACATTATTATGTCAGGAAGAAAAATTACATATCTCGGAAACCCAACCTCGGATACAGACGCAGCAACAAAAAAATACGTCGATGATCAAGAATCCAAGCACGTGTCAGTGGTATAATGCGTGCATTTCTCGACATGAATAATAATGGTATTAATAATATCAGAACACCAGAAACAGATTTTGACGCTGCAACGAAGAAATACGTCGATGATAGCAATAAATCATTAATGACAGTCAATGATGAAATTACCGCTGTTAGAACTGATTTTACCAATCACGTGCAAACGTTTCTGAATTTCCGTAGAAATATAAACAGATCTATTAATGATTTTTTTGGAAGTCCACCAGTCGTTGACATAAAACTTACCGACATTAACACGAAAATCAACGATATTGTTAGTAGAATTCCTAATAACGTTGAAAAAACTAATTTAGTAACAAAGTTACTTGCTGGAATGCCTCACAAGCAGATCTTCAACGTAGTATACACAGTAGCATCAGGATTAGGAGTATGGACACTGCAAGATAATAATCTCAAACACACCGCAGAAATTACTGGCGTATACAGGCTGTCCATATTTAGCACTGCAAAATTCAGTATATTTACTACATTTCCATGGCGTCATTCAATCGATACTTTTTCTGGAGTTGTATCCGTTATAATAAATAAAGATGCGGAAGAAACATTTCTGCTGGAGGCATCTGATAAAAAATTAACCAGAGCACTATACTGGTGGTGCTTGGAATTTGTATGTGAAACTCCTCAATTAGTTATCTAGATAAATATAATGAATCAAGAGTCATTTATCGACGTTCAACGTCACAGATACGCTCAAGTATGTGAGTGTCAAACCAAACTAAAAAATATCATCGACGATTACACGATAAAGGTAAAAAAAATATCGTCGACGTATGGTTGTTATTGATATAATGGTATACTCGGTTTCTGCTGTTATTGCTGGAACTGGATTATTACTATCAACAATAACAATGACAGCGCCTGCAGTTGTAACAATTATAGTTTCAACGGCAACAACATGCGCACGTATTTTCAGTATTATCGCTAAGAAAATATCTACGTGTACAAATGATAAACTAAACGAGTACATAATGAAATTGCACTCAGCAACATCATCTTATTCTAAACTATCATCGTATCTTTCGGCGTACCTCAGCGATGGTAAAATATCCGATGAGGAGTTCGCAACGATAATGGAAACTTATCATGAAGCATTCAAAGTGGATTCTAATGATAAAGTGGAGGGTTGAATTTCCGCTCTATTAAATACGGAGTATTTTAAATAATGTCATCGTTAGAATTATTACAGCAGATCGTAGCTAATACAACGCCGTCAAAAACTACTATGATATCATTAAGTTCAACCAATCCTGAATTTAGCGTTAATTTTCCAACTGCAATTTCAGCAAGCGAGATAGCATTAGCGCAACTGCGCGCTTATAATAGCTGGCCAAATATCAGGTCGAAACCATTCGGTGGATCACCAGCAAATAATTCACTGATATTTGCGAATAAGAATAAACCGGATGGAACACCTGATTGGCAAGTTGTTGGAATTTCAACGGGCAGTTATCAAATAGAACAGATTAATGATGAGTTCCAACGCAGAATTAAATCTATCACAGGGAAAGAATTTAAAATAGCGATTACTGTTTACGAACCAACACTATCAGCGGTTATTGAAATAAATTCTCCTGATTACCTGGTAGATATTTATTAAAGTTCGATTAGATCAGTATTAGGATGGCCTGATATTCCCCCTGTTTATAATGGAATTTCAGAACCAACTAAAAATGAATTTAAAACGAGTGAAGAAAAATTCATTAAAGATCCAGAATATCGAGATAAAAATCCATGGAATTATACAACACTTAAACATGATCCAAACGACGATACATATTACTTTACCGATTTTGACGGTAAAAGGATCCCCAAGATGACTAGATCAGCATTTACTGTTATCAGGACGCCAGGGGCGCGGGATCGAGATATTGTTAATGAAGAATTTATTAAACGGTTTTTAGATACTCTTAAGCCTGAATACGATAAAACATTTAATGATTTAAGAAGTTTAAGAAGTTTACTTATTTCATTATCTCAACATTATGATTATAGTGTAAAGCAGCAAATAATCGAGTCAATAAAACATTTAAATGGGATCTTATTTGATTTATATATCGCCAATCGAAGTATTATAAAAGCTACAACTACTGAATTAGTTAGTCCTTTCACAAGTTCAGAACATAAGAAATTATTTCTTGATCATTACAAAATAAAAGAAAAAGATTTACAAACATTTATTATACCAGATTTAAATAACGCTAAAATGAAGATCTTATTGAAGAATATTATCCGGGAGTAATTGAATCATGGAGAAAAATAGCCCCACCACCGGTTATACTAAAACACAATAACGACCCTTTTAGTACCGGCCGTCATATATCGCCGGGCATTGTAAATATAACATCAGTAATTGCAGTCAATCTGGTATGCGATATTATTGAAGGTAGCTATCAGGTAGATCTTTCTAAGTCTAACCAGGCCCAGCAAGGGTACATATTATACACATTCACACCACGAGACCCTCCCGGGTGGCTGATTGTATCAGAGCCAATAAATCCCGTATATCTACGTGTACACAACCCGTTTCTATCAAGGATACACTTTAAACTTACAGACCAGAGCAATCGCATCTTGGACACAAGAAATGAAGAACTAAATATAAATCTGTAAGTGAGATCATAATGCGAAACAAAAAAAAATATCCGGATGCATGGTGCTTGTCTATGATACCTGATACATAATGGTTGGTCCGTATTCTTTGATACAATACAGCATAGCATATACTTGTAAATATATATAACCTTGCCGGCGGTCTCATTCAATGCTAATCTGCAACTTTCCCTATGTGACAACCAGTAACTGACAAAATAATAATACTGTATTCTTTGTTTACATAAAATCCGCGCACAGATTTCTCATAATGCACACAGGCAATCGAAATCTATTGTCTAGAAGGCTGTGGCTGCATAATTAGCTCTGTTATTGATTATTCCATAACGGCTATATCTTAGTGCTAACAGAGAATTCTGTTGCATTTTACACAGAAGCTGGTCTCTGTTAAAAAAATCGGCTATATAATAAAATACACGTAATGCGTGTGTAAGTGAGACTTTATTATAATAAATAGTGCGCCATAGAAGAATTTGTGCACAATATTGCCTGTATCTGTGTGGCCGATTACTGCGTAAAGTTATTTTAAGAATGCGCTATGACTAAATCAATCTCCTTGGTAACGGCTTACGCATAGACTCAGTGTTAATGCAGAATTATATATATTTCTATATTTTTTGGAAACTAGAAATATAAAATCCCATTTTACACAGAAAACTGTGGTTTTTGTTAAGAACACTGTAGTTTTTAGGAAATAGGCTATTGTGCTTTTGGTAAACGCATATTAACTTTTTCAGTATATATTTATAACAAGATCTGATAGCTCATTGCTAGCGCGTTGAAACTCTCATCCTGGCGTCGGTGGTTCAGAACCCGAGAAAGGCAAATTGTCTGCGGGGGCGATTTTAAGCCAAGATTTATAATCTATTGGGGGCCTTGGCCAGCCCCAGTCTATTTGTGAATAGAAATTAGTATACCTACCCACGTGTCAACACGTAGTAGGTGTCAGTTTTGCACCCCTACGGATTTGATACCTGGGGGTGGGTGTGCTAGTTTATATATTCACAAATAGAGAAAAGGCCATCATCATCATTGTATATAACCATCATCTTCATTGTATACAATCATAAATCGTCCTTAATTAAGTTTATATGTGACCTCTGAACTTGCTCGGATGTCAAAAGGCAACCGGGGGGTTCACAAAGGTCAAAATGTGCCGTCCGCAAAAATCAACATCACATGACCATAAAAATATATATTCATTGTTCATCAATCAGTTTATGTGTGACCTCTAGTCCTACTAAGATGCTGTTTGACACCTTAGGGGATCACATGGGGTTTGTGTTTCGTCTTTCGGAATTTCCTCTGGTCCTACTAAGATGTTGTTTGACACCTTAGGGGATCACATGGGGATTAATTCAGAATGCTCCTGAACTTGCCAGCATGTTATATGACAAGCTGGGAGTTCATATGGAGTTGTATATATGTATATATGTTTTGTAAAAATATAGTACCGTCCAAAAATATTATTTTTATATTAAATATACATTTATTATATAATGAATTTTGAAAATATCAATGTCATTGTTTCTGCGATTAAAAAATTACAACATAATGGTATCAATGTATCTGACAATCTTAATGCTGAAAAGATTCTATGTGATTTTGACTCATTACAACAACGAAAAAACGAGAACAGATTCACGCTATCTCCTGATTATAAATTTATGAAAGTTATCCAACAAGGAATGTTAAAGTCACTGGCAACTGTCACTGATGATCAGGTAAAGTTGTTTGTGCCTCTCTCAAACGCTATTGACAAAATCAAGTTAGAAGTATCTCATGAATACGAACAGAAAAAGATTATGAACTTTCGTATAAGACAGTTAAGAGAGCATTGTGAAAATACGAGTGAAAATGACAGCGATAATGATGGACCATTGACTGTGATAATAGCTAAACAAAATCCTTGGGAAAACTAACATATTCTGCCTAGTATAATGCAACCTACACACATGGATATTGACAAGTATGTCTTGTATCAAAGAACCAACCATTATGTTTCAGTAGGTATCATATATTTGGATATTGTTTTGTTTCGCATTGTGGATACCTCATATTGACATGCTATACTGTATTGTATCAAAGAACCAACCATTATGTTTCAGGTATCATAGACAAGTACAATATTGCCCGTGCTTGTTGTGCAAAGTTTTTCGTTGAGTTTTCTAGTTTTCGTTGGGTCAAAACCCCAGGAAGGTTAACGGGAAATAACATTAGGTTTTAGATTTGTTGATCAAATACTGGTTTCTTCCAGTTCTTTTGCTCGTATTGTGTAGTTTTTATGATCATTGTGCTAGCGAATTACGATAAAAATCCGGAAAAAACCAGTATTTGATCAACAAATTTAAAACCTAATGTTAATTCCCGTTAACCCCCCTGGGGGTTTGACCCTCAGAATTTGTCAAAATCTGACTGATTTTCACTGATTTTTGGTCATTTTTCATGCAAACAAAAAACGCGGTTTTCAGAACAAAATCAACAAAATAAAAAAACATTAAATAAAATTATTTTTATTTGCAGTACTTGAGATACATAACCAAATTCACTGAAATGTTTTTAGAGTCAAAAGTATGGACAATCAGGATAGCTTTTGACATTAACTCGTATCTAAATCTAAACGGAGCGCTAAATCATTTGGTAATATTAAAAATACGGTAGACTAAACGTATTGAAATCTTTTTTTTGTGCAAATCGTTTGGAAAAGGCAGATTTCTGTATATTTTCTGCCGCGTAGTGTGCCGATTGTGGTACTACGTCAAAATATTTGGCAGCAGAATTAATTGATTCAAAACTAATTTCTTCCCCAGTCTCTGTATTTACGGATTTAATAGCTCTCTTTCCGTATAATTTACACCTTCCTGTGTTTCCGGATTTACAATTTTGACTCTGTGTAGTAATTCGTAGATTTCCAAGTGAGTTGTCAAGTTTATCACTACTGATGTGATCAACTACATATCCATCTTAGATTAGTCCCAAATAACACTCGTAGGTAAATATATGTGATAAATATCTTTTTTTTCTTACCATTAGTAGTAAATCTAAGATAACCAGTATTATCAATACTACCGACTGGTTTTTTTTAATCTGCAGTTTCTAATCACACCTTCTCGAGACGCTTCATAATTGGTAATGATTGGGTGCTTCACAAACTCATTTTGCTCCATTTGTATATTAATACTATTTGTTTAAGTCATTGTTTTGAAAATCTAGCTAGATAATCTTCTTTGGTCTTTATAGGAGAATCAGTGTTATATTTTTTATCGTAATATCGTTTCAACTCTCTGTATCTTTTACCACCACATTGCGCACAAAGGTGAGTCTTTCCTCGCACTCCAACACCACACCGTATACACGGTTTAGGTCCTAGACTCCCGTGTCTAACGCATTGCATGTGATAACTGCAGAACTCGTTTACGCAATTTTTGTTACACAGAGACGTGTAACCAATCTTAAGCCAATTGCAGTGATTTGGTTGAATCATATATACATGATTAAAACTCCAATTTAAATACATATTTGCCTTAATTATAATATGGAAGAATTATCCGTGATTGAACCCTACGCAACCAGATTCGATCTTGACAGACTACCTGAGTATAAATTTAGTATTTCGATGCAGATCTAGCTTTAACTAATGAAGATGTAACTAAACGTATCCGTGAGGCCAAGAAGGAATTTCGTGACGATGGTGCGGTTCATGCATGGTCAACATTCAGAGTTGGAAATGTTTCTAATACGATGAATGACAAACGAGGAAGAGTAATCATTAACCACCTTGATAATCAAAAATATTTTATTTTAATAAAATTTATTGTAAATACAGAAGAAGATATTTGGATTATTCGTGACAAGCGCGATCCCGTCCGCGTGCAGTCAGGAAATAACATCTTCTTGAGTAATAAATCCAAACCAGGAATACTAACTGGTATAGATAAACCGTATTATGAGCGAGAGTACCCTGTCACTGCGGTTGTCTATGGAATATTTCCGCTGAATAATAAACCTGATGTTGGGGATCTCAAACCAATGAGATTGTCATCACCGTTGACAGCATCAACGAGGATAAACTGCGTAGCTGAGCGAGTTACAGAACACTTTACAAACGCGATACGTGGTAATGGTTTAACGGATTTAAGACGGAAAAAAATAAATGCATGGGCAGAGTCGGTTAAAGATACCGGAGCGTCTATCAAAGATGTTGCTGAGCTAGAGAAGAAATTAAGATTTCCAATAACAGTAAAAACATTAACCGGAGAGATTTTGTACAAACCGAAATATATAAAAAATGGAGCTCCGATAGATATTATTGATCATAACGCGCACGCATGGACTGCTGCAGTAACAATATTTCCACGAGATAGAAAGGTTAAATTTTATGACGGTGATATCTTTGATTTTATCAAGAATATTAGTAAAACCGATCCTGTTTCTGTTTGGTTATTTCAAAGTTCGGAATATGATCATTACGATCAATTTGTACGACCTAACGGTGATATTTATCGTACAGAATCTCTCCATGAGGAAATGGAACATCTTGCGCTGAAATATACCTCTGATGATGTCATAGTTAGACAATTACTGAATAACTGTTTTACTGATCCGTCAGTCGCTGCTCATTTCGCTCAGGAGAAAAATTAATGGAAAACGACACGATCGGAATTTCTTGAAGATGTCAAGAAAAGTTGTATAGAATATGGGCACGGTGGATTATGGAACACCAAATACGATTATAGTGATGTTATCTCGGTTGATATGGTAGCATGTTATCCTGGGAGTTTTCTTGGATATGGAGCATGTTCTAAATACTTTAAGAGATTCGGACATCCTACACATGAGATGACCAGGGTTGCAATAAACGGACCCTTACCAGATTTTGACTTAACAGGATTTGCTCACGTAGAATCATTCGAGTTTAGAGAAGATCTCCATGCGATTACTTATATTTGGTTCGGAAGACATTTTTCAGAGCGATGTTGGGTTCCGATAGTACTATTGCGATATATGCTTGATGCTGGATTTTTAATATCGTTGAGAGTAACTGAAGCGATTATATCGTATAGTTCACAGAAGCAAGTTTGGTTACCAGAACCGGACAGATTTAATATCGATGATGCCAGGAATGAACATGATGAAAAACTTGCAAAAGATCTTGGTAGAAAGATAATCGGTAAGTTCACTCAAGATGGTTCATACGATTATAAACGGCATTGTGCAAGATTGATTATGGACGATGCTGAACTAGATTTTATAATCGCTGATACAACGGAGAACAACACATTTATAAACCGATGTAATGCTTATTTATCAGATTGAAGAAAAGTAGGTACCATTGTGAGCTATCATGATGGCGACTCACCACAATTTACTCATTTAAGATCTTCGATGTTAGCTTATGTTTCGATAAATCTATTGTCGATGATAAATAGATTTCCTCGTTACGCTGTTAGAGTTGCTACGGATTCATTTTATATACACAAAAAACATAAGGATTTATTAAAACTCGGTAATGGTGAATGGGGGGCATGGAGGATAAAACAAGAAAATATACTTAGTTATTCTGAATCTGCCGACGTTGAAATCAAGGAAATATATTACAAAAATAATAATTAAATATCAAAGTCATCTGCACCATCTGTGTGCGATCCTGTGGCTAGACATAAGTCCGTTTATCTTAATGGGTGTGGTGGTCCAGGTAAAACAACTCGTGCTATTAAATTATTTATGAACAATAACTCAGATATAATTGTTTTGACACCTACACATAAACTAGCTAGAGAAATAAAAGAGCGAGGAGTAAAATCATGTACATATCATAGTTTCTTTAGATGGTGCGGAGACACGTGGACTCCTGAGCGAATGGGTGAAAAATATATACCCAAGTATATTATATGGGACGAGATATGCACGGTGTTGTTAGAAACACTAAAAACATTTCTTGATTGGTTGTTATTGAAGAATACTGCTGTGATTATGTGTGGCGATCATGGTCAACCACCACCCTTTGTTGGACAGTCTCCACATGAATGGTTAAAGAATAATGTATATTATTATGAAGAAATACATGATGACCATAGAGCTATTGATGAACCGCTGAAAGAGCTTAAAAGATTAATCAGACTACAGCCAGATCAAATACAATGCGAGATTCTGCGTAAAGTAATTGCAGAAACTCCTATGAATGAATTTTGGACTTTATGGAGGCCTGCTGATTTGATAGTCGCGAGTAGAAAGATAGTTCGTGATGAACTGCAAAAGAAATTATTTACGTTACATAAAGAAAAGTTTCGAACGTTACCTGTACCTTTGTGTTATCGCCCAGCAGATTCTCGACGACAAAATATAGAAGCTGAAATTCCAGGTGGAGACACTGAAATTGTCCGAGTACAAAATCTTGTCTTGAATGATATCGTGTTGGGTGCTGTTGATGTTGTTGAGAGCGCGTTGAACATGGATAAATCGCCATGGACGTTAGGATACGCTATAACGATTCACTCGTCGCAGGGATTAACTATCACTGATACTAGAATCTGGATTGTAGATGATCATATTGAATGGTCAAATTTAGTCTATCTCGCCGTATCTCGAGTCAGAAGAATATCGCAACTGCGTAGGGTTATTGTAGATTACGTAATAACTGAAGAAATCACTAACAGTGTCGATATCAATAAAAAATTAGTCAGCTATAAGCAGTGTGACCAAAAAAATAAGCGTGACTTTGATCTTGATGCTGAATTTATTATAACACTAAGACAACAACAGAATAATCATTGCGCAAGTTGCAACTGTAATATGTCATGGCAATGTTTTAATCCAAGACAATTTACCGTAGACAGAATTAATAGTGATCTCGGTCATACACGTGATAATGTGATGCTGACCTGTCTTGAGTGTAATCGACGTCGAGGCTCTGGACGTTTACAAAATTGAACTTGGTGGTAATTGCGTATCCTCAGGAATTACTTGCAATTGTTCACGTACAAATCCACGTTGAGGAGCTGTAGAATCTAGTCTGTAGATTGGAGGTCTTCCAGTGGATCTAACCACGCTAGAAATTTTATGTTTAGTCACGCTCCAGATAGGATCGGTTGCTCTTTTTTTACCACCTTCAAGTTCGCCAGGTTCATATAAATATCTTACAGTTACATTACCTAATACTGGTTGAGAGAAAGATTCACGTCGTTGTATTGGTATATATTTTTTTTGATCGCATTAGAAGGTTTCATGGAAGCTGCAGGAGTAATTTCATTATTCAACGCAGCTATCACACTCGGTAATCTTGCAACCCATTCACGAGATCTATCCTTGAGGTCAGTAGATATTTCCTTTGCATATTGGTATCCGAATAACCGCTCGGCAAGTGTTCTATTAAATCGTTCAACGATTGCCTGATCACGATGAATTTCAGTATGTCCTCGTCTGATTTTAACGTTGTGCTTGTTCATCAACGATGATACTGCTCCAAGAAATTCTTTACCAGGATCAACTTGTAATAACCGTGGCCATCGTAGACCACCACGTTGATAAATGCGTTCAAACGCAGATGCAATTTCAGATTCTGTCTTTGTTGATAATGGCTCCGCTTCTTTGTATCTACTCGCAACATCAACGACAGTTAACGCGTATCTATACGTGTATTGACGTCTACGTATTTTAATGATATCGTGTGGTAAAAACAGTATATCCGCTTGATGAACTTCATTAGGAACGCTAACATCGAAATGCGCATACTGAATTCTTTTAGGTGGACTCAGGAAGATTTGCCATATTGCCTGTCGTGCTAACCATGATGCAGCAACATCACGTGAAACTTTTGCTGCTTCGGCGAGTTTACTAATCGCTGCTTTACCTCTCCAATACCCTCTCGGGGAATAATAAACAGATTCCATTATGATAGTTATATAATTTAATTGCCAGCCCCTAGCACTAGTTTACCTTTCATAGCAGATTTTATTAGAAAACTAGATAATTTATCTCTGAGAGATTTATTAGGTATAGAATTTAATGCGTGAATCAATTTCACATCTGCGAGATGTCGTTGTTGCAAATCCTTACTTTTATACGCGACATCATGAACGTGACAGGCTTGATCAATTGCGTTTATTGGATACTCTCCTGGTTTTGGTTGATCTCGTTCGTCAAGTTGGATATCAAGTCGAGTTCCTGGACCACAATAATTATATCCGGGTAAATGTTTCTCACCAGGGTATTTAGCCCATGGAGTTCCTGGTAATTTTCCTAATAAAGCAGTGATATCACCACCTGTCTTTGTTGCAAGAGGAATAAATTTATATTTCTTGGTGCCACATTTCACACATTTACCTGTAAGTGCGCGTCTTTTATTTTTTGTTGTTATTGTCATTAATTCAGTAGTAGGTGTAGGTGCTCTGCATCGAACACAATATAGACTCATATTATTAATTATATGGATATAATTGACTTTTCTGCGACAAGAAAACAAGAGCCAGTAAAACATCACCCGGCGCTACCAAATTCTATCAGAATGATTATAATAGGCCCATCTGGAAGTGGAAAGACGCAATTATTGCTCAATCTAATAATGAGATGGCTAAAGTGGAATAAATTATATTTAGTAGCGCCATCTGTAGATGATCAGAGGTGTTATGAAGTACTTAAGGATTTTAATAAAAATGCAAAACTACTGGACGAAGACGGAAATGATATTATTGATTTTATAACCGATATTGATGAAGCTCCATCTGTAGATGACCTAGATGGATTCATTATTAATCTCGTAGTATACGATGATGTGATGCTGGACAAGCAATCCAATCCAGCTAGAATATTTTCTCGAGGTAGACATAAAAACACGGACGTGATTTATGTTACCAAGCGATATACACAAATTCCAAAAGTAATAAGAGACAACTGCAATATTTTAGTTGTGTTTAATGGAGTAGATAATTATACTCTACAGAATATTTATTATACCTGGTGTTCAGGAGATATGGACATGATCAAATTTAAAAACTTCTTTTCAAAAGCACAAGCTGTTCCGTTTGGATTTATAACAATAAATCTACATGACCCAAGATCCAGATATCGAATAGGTCTTGATAAAATATTTGGTTAATTACAGCAGCAGGAAGGGTGAACGACAAAAATTGAGTGACCCGCGAGTAAACGAATCGCATAAAAATCTGAAAAAAATACGTCAACAAAAAGTAACAGAAATGAGCTAACCTAAACTGTATGGAAAGAATAAAAGTTATAGGCTTCGGTTTATGTTATTGACCTTTTTTTCAGCCCCTGTAGGAACCTTTATTTTTTTTATAAATAAAGTCTCTGCAAAGTTGTAGGGTTCACCCTTCCTGCTGCTATCAGACTAGCGGTTATATTTTTTTCTTTTTCTGACATTGGTACACCAGCCAACTCCGCTAGTTTTTGATTAGCAGCTTGATTTATTA
The DNA here is from genome assembly GCA_016617855.1 of Megalonaias nervosa. Taxonomy (NCBI): domain Eukaryota; kingdom Metazoa; phylum Mollusca; class Bivalvia; order Unionida; family Unionidae; genus Megalonaias; species Megalonaias nervosa. The sequence goes on from JAECUM010013918.1 coordinate 54,685, forward strand.
TTTTGCTGACATTTGCGGGCATCACTTCAGTGCTGGCCAGTTTCACCGGCTGAGGTCAGACCGCTTGCGGTCTGCGTATTAATCGCGCTAGTCTATCCTTGATCGCTGAAAACGCTTTGCTAGCAACATCACCAACAGCGCCGATAGCCTTTTCACGAACAACGTCAATAGCTTTCATTCCTAATTGCTTTGCAAGCGGTATTGCTTTGGGGGCTATCCTTCCAAATAGACCCTGAACAACATCGCCTAGTCCATCTCCGTAGGTCGTTTTGTATACTGGTAATCGTGAATTTATTACCCTGACCATGGTTGGTCTATGAGTGTGTACGATCATATTATTATTAATCGATTTTATCACTAATTGCATCTAATTACACACTCAGTCGCTGTAATAATCATCGGCGATTTCATTAATGAGGGACCGATACACATTAATATCCATAACACCACCTGTAAATAATCGTTTACAAATATCAGCTGCTTCATTAATAATTTCTGGGGAATTATTGCCAGCTCGTTTTCCTCCAATGAGAATTTCTAGTCGATCAACATCAGCAAGGACGTTATTAGGACAAGTAATAAGACCACTTCCTAAACCACTTCCAGTTGCGCCAGGATCTTGATCTTCTTCCTCTGTTATTTTGATTGGTTGTAGTGGTGATTTCCGTTTCTATTTTCTTTGTAGTCGTTGTTGTGATCGTTGTTCTCGTTGTTGTGGTAATGGTTTAAATTGTTGTGGTAGTGGTGGTAGTAATCGTGGTGATCGTTGTGGTGATGGTTCAAATTGTTGTGGTAGTGGTGGTAGTAATCATGGTGATCGTTGTGGTGATGGTAGTGGTGATAGTAATTGTGGATAATCACGAAGTGATTGTGGAAATTGTTGAACTTGTTCTCCAAGTGTTTTTACTGGTTTCTGTAATCCAAATTGTTGAACTTGTTCTCCAAGTGTTTTTACTGGTTTCTGTAATTGTTTAGCTCTTTCAATATGCCTAAATACAGCATCATCAAATCTATTAAAATTCATAGTATCTTCTTCAGATCTGATTTCCGGAGTATCAGTCGCGATGCGATATATATCCCTGATCCAATCAGCACGTTTTAGAGATCTAGCATGTTCTGGTTTTACATATTTTTCTTTTTCATCAAATCCAAACGCGGCAATATCAATTAATTTTTTTGGATCCTTGATAGCAGCAATACCTTCAGGTGTAAATTTATCTATTATCTTAATTCTGGTTCTTGGTGGTTTAGGTGGCGGTTGAGCTGCTTGAATTCGGCCAGCAATATCAACAGGTAATGTTTCAAGAGCTCTTTGTACTGCTTCAGTTGCTGTAACGATTTTCTTTGCTGGTTCGACAATCGGTTTAAATAATTGTTCTGCACCTTCTGCAAATTCCACTTGAGACTCCTGACGAGCTTGTAGTTGTTGCTTTACTAAATCACGGACGGGTAAATATTTTTTGATCGCCTGTAGTCGCTCTCGAGCTAATCTAGCTGAGTGTGGTTCTCTAATCATTATTGATATTATTTATAATGGCCGTTTAATTTACAGCAGCAGAGGGGGTGAACTACCGATACTTAGTGACCAACGCGTAAATGAAAAATTCCTACTTCGTTATTTTTTCAGCACTTGCAGGAACCTTTATTTATGAAATAAAGGTCTTTTTTCCAGCACTCGTAGGAACCTTTATTTTTCATAAATAAGGTCTCTACAAAAAGTGGTCTGTTCACCCCCTCTGCTGCTACACAACAAATATTCGTTGTAATTAAACCCTTGACATTTACTCGCGCTTGGTATTTGCATTGTATCGGCCCTCGTATTTTAACTTGTCACTTTTAGTGTTCTTAAAGTTCCTATCTACCAATACCTGGACTACTTGATGCAGATATCAATATGGTATCTAATGCATTAGATACCAAATTAAGCGCGCAGGGGCAACAATCATTGAAAGTAATGTTTGAAGTAGCCTTATTCCAACATGTGGCAATGCATTCAGCCAGACCAATATCGGGATCAGCTTTTCCATTTCATCGTAAAATATTTTATCTGCAACTTCAAAAGCGTTCAATGGGGATGTTGCCATTTGCAAGCAAATTAACGGAATAAACAACTTGACTCGGCAATTACGCCATTCACTTTATCACTAGTCTTATGACACTTGTAATAAGTTATAGTAAACATATAGTACAAATATGAAAACCCTTACAGAAGCTTTCACTAAGATTAAATCAGAGCACACTGTTGCATCCTAGTGATTACAATATTCTCATATATAATATGCATTGTCCAGTAAGTGCTACTTTTCCCGAAAATATATTAATATATTTAGTATATTCGCCTGTGTATGTTTGTACAAAATGTTAGGAAAGACCGTTCAAATCCATGAATTTTCTTCTTGTAGGGTTCCCATAATACTTTAAGGGCAAATCGGATGTGGTGTATCTTTCTAAGTAAGCAACTAGCCAGAGGAGGACAGGGTTTTATTGCATTCCAATTTCGATGACCTCAGAGGCGAAAATGGATTGTAACCGAATGGATTGCTGGACCGAATTAAAACACATTGTAAGTGAATGGAAGTTTATGAAATGAAAAATAAATATTCACGACAATACATACGCAAGTAGACTCACAAACCCACCCACGACATATGGTATAAGACTACCATACCGAACATATCATGAAAAGAAAACAGATTCATACGTAAAAAATTATTAATATAGTTCATACATCACGTTATATGTAAAGAAAAGATTATGATTCACAGAATCATATGATACAAAGGAAAAAGTATGGTTCACACAACCAAATGATATAAAGAAATATAAGCATGGTTCATACAACCATAAGATACAAAGAAAAATAGCTATGGTTCTTACTACCATATGTTCTTGTAAACGAAATGCAGTGTATACTGCCCTTATTCAGAGTTCGGAATTCATATCGCTATTCCTCGACCGTCTCCAGAATTACAGAATCCTATGTAACGGAGAAATGAGCATCGTTCTTACAACCTATGTCTTTGTAAACGTAACACAGTATATACTGCCTTTATTCAGAGTTCTGAATTCACATCATTACTCCTTGGCCTTCTCTAGAATCCGGAATTCCAAACCTACACGTCCAGTCATGTAGTAATAGATACACCGTCAGTTGAATTTAGTTCAATGGCTACGCTGCCACACTGCAGGTCATGCCGTCACCATTCTGGTTCTTCCAGCACATCCGTCCATCCCTATTGCTGTAGTAAGTCATAAGAATATTTACACTCCTTGACAAGATAAAAAGCTATCACTGTGTCGCATTAAACAACATATCTCCTATAAATACATTAAAAAACTGTACACGACCAGGGGTAAAGTATCCGTGCTCATCCTTCAATATGGGTATTTCGCCGCGAGCGACCTACGGCGAGATGCATGTATTGCCTAATCACCAAAATAGAAAACTATGGACTACTCTAGGTAACTCTGTATGGGTCTAAGAAACCTATAACCCAAATTGTTCTAAAGCATTACCAATTTATTTTCTTGCCTTATTTCGTGACAAGAGTTTCTTAATCCTATGTGAAAATAGTAAAGATATTTATTAATTTGAGCCGATAGCTAAATCTATGCTTAAATGTAATAATTTGTTACAAGATATAATGAAAGAATATGATACAGAACGTAGTCTCTTCATGCTAGTAGTAACTTATCAAGATTAATAAGATCATATTATACTTGTCATGTTTGTATTTCGTAAATGTGACGTTTCCAGCAAAACATGATAAACATATGGCTGAAACTATATGAGGCAATGGAAAAGTTCAAATGATAAAATCATCTTTTTAACTAGATTAGTTATCGATTAATGCAAATTGCTATATATGAGTACATATTATTATTATAATTGTTGTTGTTGTTGTTATTATTATTATTATTATTATTATTATTATTATTATTATTATTATTATTTTTTCAATATTTTTCGGTGGAATGCATTTTTTGGTCATGTAAAACTGAGATCGGAATATTTCCGAAATATTAGGTGCAGGCTTATTTCCTTTATATCCAGTTTCTCCTCTGTCCTGTTGGAGTAATAAATCGGGACTGAGCTATATACGCATCAGACTGTTATCTAGTTTGTTGAAGATTACTCTCAGTTCATCTATAACCAATGATAAAACCTCTTTTTTCGAGACTTTTGTAACCTTACCGTTCTTGGCTACTGCCTCATTCCCTATACCCTCTGCAAATAAGATGCTTAATTTCGGAATGTCAATTATGTTCGTCAAAATTTGTTGTTTTTGTCGACCAGTAAATTATTTATTCTTAAATTATACGTTGGAAACATATCATTATTAACTGGGATGATTATTTGAAGGTCGAGAAGGTCAAGTTGTAGCCAAGCACTGCCAAATGATAATGAATGGCCACCTTGGTTTTTAACAATATTGCTTTTAGAAACGATGATGGCAAGATCAAAAAGAGAATATTTTTGAGTTGTGTGAAGAAATGTATATAATGTATATGCTTTCGCTATAGCTGCTGTTGAGATTAATATAGCGGATGGGCATTTTCCTACCTACCATCCAGACAACCCCCAAGTAGGTAAAATCATCGGGAAACACTGGCCCATCGTGGAATCGTGTGACGCACTAAAGTTAATCCTCGCAAACAAACCTGTAGTAGCCTACCGGAGACCAAAAATACCTCAAGCACGTCCTAGTGAGGGCGAAGCTAACGCCAATCACTAAACATGACCACTCTAGTAAATCTGGTCCCTGTGGCAATAAAAGGTGCAAACCTGGCAACATATGATAGAGACCAGGACATTTTCTAACACAGTGACTGGAGAAAAACTGAACATACATGTTCCAAACAAAACGTGCAAAACGGAGAAAGTAATTTATTTTATCACATGTAAGATCTGTAGCTTCAGTATGTCGGAGAAACTGAAAACCTGCACAAAAGAATCAACCTTCATAGATCTGATTGGGTGACAAAGAAGCTGTACAGAAGCCCAGTCACAAAACACTTCTCTTCCCGTGGCCACACTTTCAGTGATATAACATTTGCAATTGCTTACAACCCCATTGGGAGTTCGAAACCAAGAAAAAAAGGAATCTTACTTGACAGGACATAGAAGATAATTAATTTTACTATATCTTCTCTACATTTGTTTCTCAGCACTGAACTTTCCACTGTGTGACAATCAATACAAATCATATGTTAATCTAAAACATCATCAATGATGATTTCACGGAGAAGTTCTTGCCAAAGGTTCACCGGCATGTTTTTGAGAGGCTGGACTGTAAACAAAGCAACATGCAATGGAACACAGATTTCACTTCTGAATCATCACCAAGGCCTTATTACTCACTGTGCACTGTCGCCCAAACACACACAGACAACCATGCTATAAGCTCATATTCTCAAGAACAAACAATTGCCTTTAAATCCCTACCAAAAACGCATAAATATAACTCATCTATCACCGCCAAAAGGAGGAGGAAAATGCCCTAAAAATAGACTAGAACTGCATTCGCGGGTACTGAACTGGAAGTGCTAATCGTGACCCGATTCTGGATACGCCGCCTTAGAACATTGAAACCGAGCGGCTTAAACCACGAAGACTTGAAAAAGACAGCCATGCGCAAATAAAATTATATTTTTGCAGCAGACACATGTTTTTTTGAATAATGCTCAAAATCTGCTTATTGGTCTCCCAATAGCCTATAATTACTTATCTAACAAGGAAATATCCGGGATATAATTTGCACTTACATAAATTTACATAAAATGACAGATGTCGTTATGGCTCATCGATTTCTAGGTCAATATAAACTATTTTCCTGCATCCGCAACATGCTTAAATAAACTTGTTGAAGCATAACAAATTTAAAGGTTTCATTCCTGTAGAAATAGCCATGTAACGTTTTGCAAACACAACTGTTTTTCTGTTTTATTTGTCTGTCTCGTCTATATTTTGTATTTGCCTTTGAAAACGACTCATTAAGAGTCGAAAGCGCTTAGGTAAGTTAGATACTAGTTCTGTACTGTTCAATGTCAGTTTATTGCATTTATATACGTAATATTGTTTGTTTATTTCACTGATTTTTTAAAATTATATATAACGTCAATGAATGTTTTAAATGCGTTCTTATTTTCCAGAAGTTATGGCATTTTCTGAAATCACGACAGTTTCTAAAATAAAGACGTTAAAAGTTTCTGAAAATGAAATGCTCTAGTTGTCGTTTATTGTGTTAATTCGTGATATGCATTGGATAGATATACAACAGTGGCAAGGCACAAACAGGGCCACGAAACGAAACCTGCATATTAAGTACGTATCTCGCCTTGTAGTATCCATCAATGCCATTGATATCGTACGTCACTAGAACCTAGTTTTTAGTGCATAAAGTGGGAGAGTAACTTTCAGAAAATGTTCCTGACACGAGGCCTTCTGTGAACTGGCCTTTTCGGAAGCGAGAAATAACATGAGAATTATCGTACATTTAAAAAATTCTATTATATTCCTCCTGTTCAAATATTAATAAAAGCTGCTGAATTGGAAAGTGAATTTTGTTTATGTCAGGTTTGTATTAGGATTATAATATATTGTACCAATGATATCCGATGTAAAAATATTTGATATAGGAAAACAATTGTGTATCATATCACTAGATTAAAAAAAATAATATACCTTCGCTATTTCATATCTCTCACAAATATGATATGACTAGTGATGGAACGTCACCATGTCCCTATCACTGGTTGGTGTCATACATTTGCCTTTGGAATTGCTTAATTACGTTATGCACATCCGAATACGTCCAGAAAAAAGTCAATATTTTCTTAGCATATAAATACATGTATGCCTAAGGATCAAGAAGCCATATGGAACATACTTTTTATTTGAAAGTGATTTAATGTAGTTCGATAAATACATCCATTGGATAATATATTTTAAATGTCTCCACTGATATAGTTTAGTATTTATTTTGATCCAAGTTTGACATTGAAAAAGACAATATGTCTTCCACATCCATCTTTTATTTTCTCAAATACCACGAGATTTAGGTCTGATTCCCTGTATGTGCACGGATCGTTATCTATTTCACTATTACTGTTTGCTATGCTAATTAAGTTCGTTTAATTAGGTGTTACGAGCTTAAGCTCCTAAAATAAGTAACAGAAGTGGAGAAAATAAAAGAAGAACCCAAAGACCCTTATCAGGGTCACTTCATTGCCTTTAAAAGATATCTATTCTCTCTTGCCATCTTGATGTGTTTGTTTGTTTGTCTATGAATATGTATATGTATATCTCTGTTGTATTTGTCCCTGCCTAGAGTAATGCGTATTCAGGTTATCCCTTTGCCACATTGTTGCCAGTGTTCCGCCCGACTGAGGTCAGCCATTTGCAACATTGTTGCCAATATCCAGTACTGTGACATCACCCTTGTTCCATTCATATTGTCTCTAGACAGGCCAAATATTTTTTTCCCTATACAGGCCCAGTATTCCCCATGTTACATTTCCATTTGTCCCCAAATGCCGGGACCCTTTTTTCCTCTGTCCCAATATGCCCTAAAGTGCCGCCCTTCACTACTAAGGGAACACTAATATAATATTCTTAGTAACATCAAAACTTGAATTTGTATGTAAAGTGGAGATGTGATTTTCACTTGCCAGCTCTAATTCTCTTAATCTAAATTGATATTCCCTTTCTTCAATTTCTTTTTGCATTTGCATTTGCATCTATGTCTCTCTCTCCTCTTTCTCCAACTGCAGCTGCATTTGTTTCTCTTCGTTCTGTAACTGCATTTGTTTCTCTCTCTCCAAATTCTCCAATAACATTTTGCTCTCTCTTTCTTCCTTATCTAATTGCACTTGCATTTGTTTCTCCTCTTTCGCCAGTTGCATGGTCCTCTCTCTTTCCTCTTTAATTGCATTGGTTCTCCTCTTTCTCCCATTGCATTCTCCGCTCTCTTTCCTCCTTATCTAATTGCATTTATTTCTCCTCTTTATCTTTCTGAATTTCAGACAGCCTTCTTAACTCTAATTCCATCTTGTATTTTAATTTTAATTCCTTTACTTTTATGTTAGAGGCTGACACAGACATACTGATCAAAACCAAAGACTTTTATCCAAAACATTCCATCCCCAAAATATTGGATCAAAAGATTTTTAACATCCTGTTTCGTTAAAGAAGCTTTTGCCACAGAAAGATCATATATTCTGGCAAGCTGCAGCAATTCATCTTTTTTCAAACAGTATAACTGCTCCTGGGTAGGATTGGAAATAAAGATCTCCATTTTGATGACATTATAAAAAGCTTGCTGATTTCACTAAAGATTTCTAAAATGTGAAATAATACTTGGGCATTTAAAATTCTGAAACTAGGAGAATTTAAATTTCAAAAGCAAATTTTTCTAAAATATTTTAGCCAAAATTCGTATCCCAAGGACGAGCGCCCAATTTGCTGTTACGAGCCTAAGTTCTTAAACTATAGGCAACATAAAAAAATGAAGAGAACAAGCTTTGTAAAATTTAACAAATAATTTATTTCCCTAGAATAAAAAGTGAAATATGAGATAAAATAACTTAATGTTCTGCGAATTAAATCCGAAAAGAATCCAAGAATTAAAGACACAAGTCCTAGCAATAAATAGTCCTGAATAAAACTCAGTTCAAGTCCCGACGAGATTTAAAATTGAAGGCGATGATGTGTCTGTTATAGCCTGCGTCGTACTGATGTGTCAACAGATTTTTGTTGAATCACAGTAATTTTATTTCCGGTTTGAATTCAGTATAAATTCCAATGAATGTCTTTATCCAAGAATTTTGTCAGAGCACTTTTGTATTTCCAGAGAAAATAATCACTTGAGATCACTAGTTTGAAGAAAGTAATAATTTGGCCCAAGCTGGACACAACATAATACAATTTAAAGTGCCAAATGTTAAAGCACAGGTAGTAAAATTCTGACAGTCACAAGATAATATAGTTCTCTGTTTGACCTCAGGTCACAAATTACCATTTTCTAAACACAATCATTACCTAATGGAAAATAACTTTCTAGCATGATTTAATGAGCCTTGTTTATATAAAACATAATACCCTATACAATTCACTTTGGAATCTCCAACATCCTGACCCAAATCAACATGTTTACCTAAATAATTTGAGGATAGAGGATATTAGAGGATAATGAAGCTATTATTAGTTGATTACATCAGTGAAAAAAACAAAAAATAAAAAAGTCAATCCGGTCAAACAGAACTGAACTCTATTGTGGACAAGGTCAGGTCCAGTAAACAATTGTACATCACAATAACGTGTAATGGAATAAAAAAAGTAAAACTAACAGAAAAACAATTAAATTCAATATAGATAACACTTTCCCTCAAACAGAAAAAGAAAGATTTATAGAATAAAACTTTCTTTTACTACAAGTCAAATATGCATGTTGTAAACAACATGAGATGAAATCTTATGAATAACAGAATGTATGCATGAAACAATATATTTCTATACATGGGAAAGTGCATCTGCTATTAAACTGTGTTTTCCCTTAATGTGCCTGATGTCCATATTATATTCCTGTAACAACAAACTCCACCTTAATAATCTTTTATTTTTGTTTTTCATCTTGCCGATGAAAGTATGGGGGATATGATTGTTAAAGACAATAATCGGAGAAGGAGCTGCACTAATGTAAACTTCAAAGTGCTGCAATACCAATATCAAAGCCAAACGTTCCTTCTCGATTGTGGAATAATTTCTCTGGTGCTTATTTAATTTCTTAGAAAAATAACACACTGGATGATCAACACCATTTTTATCTTCTTGAATCCATACTGCTCCAACCTCAACATCACTTGCATCAACAGTTTAAATGATTGGCTGAAGTTTGGGGCTGTAAGAACTGGAGCACTCTTAAATATGGCCTTTAACTTATCAAAAGGCTCCTGACATCTTTTAGACCAATGACACTTGGTTTTCGTGCTCATTAAATTTGTCAGGGGTTCAGCAATATTAGAAAAATTTCCGATAGTATCCAGCCATACCTAAAAATCCCATCAGTTGCTTTTTACTGACAGGCACAGGGAAATCAGAGATAGCCTTGACCTTAGCATCTATAGGTTTAACTTGTCACTGTCCCACGATATGTCCTAGAAATGTTACACAAGCACGGCAAAGCTTACTTTTGGATAAATTGTCAAACTTTTATCAGTGAGTCTGTCAAAAAATTTCCGAAAAGTGACTAAATGTTCTTTCAAGGTGTCGTTGTAGATGCCGACATTATCGATGTAAGCATCACAATTATCTAGACCAGTTGTAGTCATGTTATCTTGAGGCTGAAAAGTACTTGGGGAACCCTTCATCCCAAACGGCATCACTTTATATTGGTAAAGTCCATCTGGAGTCACAAATGCCGAAATTTCCTTTGCCTTTTCCGTCAGTGGCATTTGCCAAATCCTTTTAGAAGGTTAAATTTGGTGGCATAATTTGCATTTCCAATTTTATCAATGCAGTCATCGATTCGTGGTAATGGAAATGATTCTGTTATAGTCACACTGTTCACCTTTCTATAATCAGTGCACGTGCTGAAAGTTTTACCTGGTTTTGGAACAAGCATACATGGTGAACTCTAGTCACTTTCACTCGGCTCTATGAAATTATTCTCCAGCAAATACTGAATTTTTTTTGTTCAAGCTTTTCTGTTTGAGGGGGTTCTTCCTGTACGGGTGTTGTTTTACACGTGTTGAATTTACAATTTCAACGTCATGGTAGATTTTGTTTCTTTGTGTCGGAACATCTGGAAATAAGTGCTCATATTCAAGTAACAACTGTTTAAGTTCATTCGTTTCTTGTTGTTGCAAATGTGAACGTTTCAGGTCAAGATTAGTCATAATTTCTGAATTCCGAAGATTTGTTACTCCAAAATCAGTAGTGTCCGATTGCATTCCTTCGCTTAAATCGTCACAGACTGGGACAGGGACAGCTAAATTAATTGTATGATTAGCATGGCTATCTCTCTGAGCATACTGGTATTCCTTTAATTTATTTACATCCCAGGAGTACTATTATTATAATTTAAGTCATTCATTTTCTTCCTAACTTTGTAAGGGCTGTAATACCTAATCTGAAGACAATTTTGAAGAATGAGCCAGAGAGACAGAACTCTATCGCCAGACACAAAAGTTCTCTCCACTGAAGTTCTCTTAAACCATAATTTCACTTTTGAGTTGAATTGCTGGATGCTAAATTCAAGCATAATTAGCTGGAAAAAGCCAGACATAAAATTTGACCCTCGATCAGATTGGACAGATTTGGAAAGCCCAAACTGAGCAAAAACATCAAAGGAATTGCCTCTAGGAATCTTGTTGACGCACACATAATGGTCAACAAGTATTGGTTACCTGACGTAATCTTAGGTAAGAGGCCATCATAATCTACCATTATTCTGCTAAATGGTTCGTTAAATACAGGAATAGGTTGCAGACGATCCTTAGGTATCTTCTGATCGGGTTTTCCTACCATTTGACAAGTAAGACAAGATCTGCAGTATTTACAAACATAACTTTTAATTTTCGGCCAACATAAGTGAATCAAGATCATGTGATAAGTCTAATTAATCCCTAAATTACCAGCCAAAGGAGTTTCACTGGCCAGACTAAGAAGTTCCTGTCTGTACGATTTTGGAACTACATTTTGTTAGTTCTCTGACCACTCGTCACCAGGAGCTACATCGGGAGGTCTCCATTTTCACATAAGAATACCGTCTTTACTGAAATAAGAAACAGGTACTTGTGTGGCTTTAGTTTCACTAATGGCCCTTTGAAACAAATAGGAGATCTCGGGAGTTTTTCTTGTTTGACAAGTGATTGTCGTTTGTCACCCTGATTAGAATAAAGAGAATGAGTAGTTAAAAGAGGGTCACTGTGATCAATACCTTTTGGTTATTCCAAACAAGGAGAGTAGGTGACCTCATCAAAAGCCTGACCAATACATGGGTCAGCTAAAGGAATACTTTCCTGATCAACATCATTCTCAAGAGCTTTCTTTGCCATAGCTCTAGTAACTGCACAAGCTGGATATAAATTAGGGAATTCATTTACCACAGGATCGACTTTCTGATTCAAACAAGTCTTGTCAGTTATAAGTGGATTATCCACAACCTTATCTTCAGCTGAGGCATTCCTGGTAATAAATGACTGTCCGCAATGGGTAAAGAAGGCACTATTCCGATTGTCACGGGTCTTGAGACTAAGTCTGATGACAAATTTACACAATGGAGAGGACCATTAACAAAGCCGCACTCTATTCCCTGAATAATTACATTCTCATTAGAAGAGGACTTCTCAATAAAAGGTAAAGTACCTGATAATAAAAGACTCTAGGAAGCTCCTGTATCCCTTAAAATTTTAATAGGGATGGGATTGGCTGAATCACCCATGAGTGATATAGAATCCATCGACATGAATGGTTCATAATTCTCCATAATACAATCAGACTAGATTTTATGAGACCCAACAAATGTATTGCTTTCAGTACATGACCGTGACCTTGACCTCTTAGAAATAAGAGCATTTGGAATATCTCTGTCTTAATTCTAATGCTTATTTTTCAATTTGTAGCAATCAGAAGTAACGTGTCCTTTCTTCTTACACGTAATAAGAGATAAGGATGTCAGATCAATCTTCTTAGAAACTTGATTTCTAAAAGTTGTGCCAGATTGAAATTTAGAAGGGCTCATATTATACTGAAATATGTTTTTTTTTTACCAGACGACTGCTGAATGGAAGACTTAGTTACAAAAGGAACTGTATGAGCTAAGGAATACTCGTCAGCAGCAAGAGCAGCATTTTCCAAGGTTTCGACCTTATGCTCATCAAGATATGTCTTAATGTCACTATGGACGCAATTCTTGAACTCTTCAAGTAATACGAGTTGTGTGAAATTTTCGTAATCTTTATTAGCCTTTTAGAAGAGTACTACATATGAAATTGTCATGCTTTTACCCATGCAAATTCGACATAGGTCTGGTCAGTTGATTTTCTAGAATTCCTGAAACCTTGTCGATTAGCCTCGGGTACCAGCTCATAACTCGTTAATATTTAATCCTTAACCACATCATAATCATCATTCCGCTATAGTGACAGTGAAATGTGAATATCACGAGCTTTACCAGTAAGTACACATTGTAATAATAGAGTCCAGTAATCTCTTGGCCACTTCAAAACTCAGCAATTTTGTTTTCAAAATGATTACAATATTTGTCTACTTCTTTGTTATGAAAGGGGAGTAGTGAATAAGGGCTCCTTATGGCATATTTGGACAAAGAGGAAAAAAGGTCCCCGCACTTCGGGACAAATGGCAATTTAACATGGGGAATATTGGGTCTGTATAGGAGCAAAAAGTATTGGGCCTGTCTAGAGATAATAGGAATGAAACAGGGGATACATCAGAGTACTGGACACTGGCAGCAATGTTGCAAGTGCTGACCTCAATCGGGCGGAACACTGGTAACAATGTGGCAAAGGGCTGACCTGAATACGCGCTACTCTAGGTAGGGAGAAATAAAACAGAGATATACATAGACAAACAAACAAAGAAACAAAAGACACACACACATATGACAAAGTGAGTAAATCTTTTCGAGGCAATGGATTGGCCCTGAAGATGACCATTTTTTTGTTAATACCATTTCATTAACATAGAGGGCATAGAGGATCTTCTTCTCTTCCTCAAACTTCGTCTGACTTCTGGACCGTAGATTAAGACTCTCCACAGAGATCATTCGTTTTCAAACGATTGCATCGGTGACCCTGATGATTATCCATGATGCTTTGACATTCATGGGTAAGTCCGTACGGAGCATCATCGACGATACCCGAATAGATGATTCTGCGTCTGTCCACATTTTGTGACGAGAACAGGTGAATGCAATGAAGTGAACTGTGGTTATTTATAGTGGAAGAACTGATTGAAACGGATTGAGGTTTTTTTTTTTTTTTTTTTTTTTTTCACCAATCTTAAGACGCGTTACAGAATTCACTCACAGAGCGGAGTCTGTCTTCCATTCCGAAGAGAGCTACCTGTGACGTCACATTCCCTATATGGGTGCGCTAGCGTTTCCGCGCAGAGAATCTATGCGACAGAGTTAGAATATGACGGAAGCTAAGAAGACGATGACTTGGAGTGCACCGGTCGTGGCGACGAGAAGTGATGGATAGCAGCGGCTACCAAAGCCAACACGACCTACTTCCAGAAGAGGTTGATTGTAATTGGGATTTAATAAATTTTCTCTCCTCTTCGCAAGAATTTGTTTCGGTACCAGACCTTCGCCACGTTCTCCTTTCTTACCACACGTCGAGGATTTTAAACAGAGACAGAAAGAAGAATTGCAGAATTTTTGCATTAGCCGAAAGAAGCAGAACAAGCCGTTCTCCTTCAACAGCAACAGCGAGAAGAATAAGAGGCAAGAAGGAAACGACACAGAGAAGAAGAAGAAGAAGCAGAGTATAAACAAGGTCTTGGAGAGAAGGAGGACGCTGAAAGTCAATAGGTGACGGTACTCTCAGACTTCTTTATTACGACTCATGAGAAAAAGACCTTCCCGAACCAAAGAACTCAACCCTGTTCACACACCTACCACGCTTGAAATACCCACCATAGTGAATTCAACCAAATCATCGACAGAAGCAGGTCCAGAAGTAGGCCTTGACCATGGCAAAGGCATAAGGCAGTTAAAGCTGATTACTTCCCGTTCCTGAGTTTGTTTCTTATAAAGAAACAAACACTTAACGGACCGTATCTCGAAAAGAGATAGTATTCATTTTGCCAAAATCAATTGAAACTCAAAATCCCTTTTTTACCTCCATGATGAACGTGTGTGAGTGCTTGAGTCTAGGTCCTTATCATTATAAAAAATGAAAACCAAGAGTCACTTAACTTTTTCTTTCTGGTCTATTATGATACAAATTTTACAATTCAATTCACCACACAACACTTAAAAAATATCATAGACTTCTGTGTCTTTGTTCACTATCTTCTCTTTTGAATTTCTTCACCTTCATAGGTTTTCCTCCTCTTCTTCGCCATTTTCTTCTCGTCTTCTTCTCTTCTCTGTTTCTCTTTCTGGACGTGTCTGGGTTCTTCCTTGCAGAGATCACCTCTTCTTCTTTCTGTTCTTAACCCCTCTCTTCCTTCTGTTGATTCTTAGGACAGACTGAAAACCAATGTCCTTTCTCTTGACAATGATAACAGGTATCTTGACTTTTGTCTCTTTTGACACCTGTCTTGCTTTTTTGACGGTCTGGACATTCTGAGGACCAGTGTCCTTCTATCTGGCAGATATAGCAAGTATCTTGACTTTTATTGTGAAAGGAGAGGGAGTAGTCCGACGGCTTCTCCGAAGAAAACCATCGCATGACACCTCGCAAAGGCTCTGATCAACGGTTCGATCTGTGTTGGCTCTTCCACCTTTCAGGTCGACTTGAGAGTGAAATGAATACTTGGAGGGAATGCACTGGCCCATTATGTAGGAAGAAACTAACCTTACATGGATATATAGGGGACCATAAGGTTTAAAATGTAGTCATTTGATATCGCATCATTTCCTGTAGACAGGAGAAGAAAGTAAAAGGCAAAAACGTGACTTATTGCCTCGCACGGTAGCTGAAGTCTTGGCTCAGATTCATGCCAGCGATTTTGAAGATGACATGAGTGAGCCAGAATCCAGACCCAGAGATTTTACACCAATCCAAAGTTCACCACCACCACTAAACCCTAAAAATTGCTACCACATTTGAGAAACTGATAAACGCTCCTATAGAAAATTCAGAACCACAGCCTAAACGTACACGGTGAAGTTTTTAGGTGTCACGTCCGACGATCCGCTGAGGAATGCAGAAGAGTTCATCACCGATGTGTGGGATTCTTTATTAACCACACCGAAACGACAATGTTAAGCCAAGTAAGACGATCGCTTGAGACTTTCCATTAATCACGACAGTCTGAAGTCCCCCGTTTGGATCGAGTTTAACAGACCATCAGAACTGACACCTTCCAAAGCCATCGACAAGATTCAACACGTACAGCAATCCAACGACATATTTCAGATCAGCGATGGAAAAGTGACACTGCATATGGCCCACGGTTCTCTTCCCCAAGGGACCTGATGCAAAAAGGCGTTATTGGTAGACAACCTTAGCAGCACCAAAACGAGCCTCGTCCAAATTGACAACCTTCAATACCAGATGTGTTTAGCCCGTGCCATCGTGGTGGGACGAACGTATGCCGACAAGAATGACACGGTAGAATCGAAAAGAGCCTGGAAAACTATTCAAAAATCGGACCGAGCCAAACAACGAAGATAAGCAGAACTCCTGTTACAGCAATCGGGGATATCCAAGGACACACCCTGTGACATTCCTGAAATGCAAAAATTGCAAGGCTCCACGCTACGCCTTGAATGTGCACCCTCAAGTAGCACGTGGACCTCTGACGTTTGAAGGCAAACATTTCAAAGACGGAACATACATTCACGTCTATCATCACGATGAACATTTCGATGCCATTTCCAGTTTCACAGGATTCCTTGGATATAGTTATATTACTGTGAGAAATGTGACTATAGCTCTAACAATCGAGAGCAACACAAGCATTGTGAATCGAAATGCTCAGGACGTTTGGCCTCTAAACCCTGTCTTAACGAAGGGCAAGAACGAGGGCATTGTCATGCTTGTCAGCTCACTTTTGTCAGCACTACCTGTTACGAACAAGATTTGAAGACGCAAGGTTCACATCGGAAAAGTGCTTGTCACCTCCTGAGATTGTGCCCTACTTGTGGACACGTGAGACGTACCAATAATGTCAAGGCGAACTCATGTTCAGGAAAGAGACGATGTCACATTTTTCACCAAATCGTGGACTTGGAACACGAATGCTACATTCAAAAATACCATTTCAAACATGAAAAGGAAGAAGATGACCTGAAGAAAGGCAATTTCATTTTTTTCGATTTCGAATGCATTCAAGTGACCGGCATTCACATTCCTAATTTCTGCGCGGCTGATCGAGCGTGCGAGAAGTTCATCCAAGAGCCTATCTTTAGTCATAGCCCTCATTGCAGCAAGATTCCTGGAGGACGTGAAAAAGTCTTTCGGGGACCTAACACGCTAGCTGATTTCGCCCAATAAATCTTAGACGCCATCGACGAGTCGTGGAGCCAAGAGGACATCGAACGTTACGGAGATTTTCATCGCTCTGCCACGGTGATGGCTCACAATTTCTTGGGATACGATGGACCATTTCTCCTCATACTATACGCAACAAAGTACTGAACACCCTAAAGTCACCTTGAACGGAACCAAAATCATTTCCATGCAAGTGGGACAAGTGCAGTTTAAAGATTCGATGAGTTACTTGGCCAAGCCTTTGAGCCGAATGCCTAAAAAGTTTGGAATGACAGAAATGGCCAAAGGCTAATTTCCGCACTTTTTCAATACCGAAGCCAATCAACACGCCATTCTACTCCATTTGCCTGATGCTCACTACTATGACCCCGACAACATGCGCACCGAACAACGAGAAGCTTTCTACGCTTGGTATCATACTCACCCATCGGACCCATTCGACTTTCAGGAAGAAATGTGTTAATATCGCCGTTATGACGTGGACATTTTACGGCGTTGATGTGGAAATTTCGAGAACTGTTCATGGAAAACGGAGGGATCGATCCTTTGAAATAAACCTGCACCATTGACAAAGCGTGTTCCATGGTGTACCGCCAACGATTCATGCCAGAAAACACACTGGCTGTCATCTCCCGTCAAACGACAAAGTTTGTCAAACGACACTACTCGGTCAAAGCCCTACTCTGGCTACATTACTTGTGCGACAAGGAAGACAAATGGATCCAACACACCCGCAACGGAGGAGGCGAAAAGACCATCTGAAAGTATTCGGTAGATGGCTGGGACATAAAAAAACCCTCAGATCGCGTACAAGTTTAACGGGTGCTTATTTCACGAATGTCCCATCTGTTACATTCAACGTGGCACTAAAAATAAGTTTTTACAACGTACCATGGAAGACATGTACCGGGCCACTTTTCAGCGGCGCTTGAAGTTAGAACAGCAAGGATACTAAGTGTTGGAAATGTGGGAACACGAGTACGATCACCGTTTGAAAACCGATCCCGAGTTTAAGCGCATCATGGAAAGTTACAAGTTGGTAGACTCACTGAACCCGCTGGACAATTTGTACGGAGGACGGACGAATGCCATCTGTTTGCTGTACCAAGCCGACGAGGAGAAAGGAGTAGAAATCAAATATTTGGACGTGTGTTCGCTGTTGCCTTACGTGTGCAAATTTTGTCACTTTCCCTCAGGGCACCCGCCATTGTACCACAAGGGTGACGAGACTCAGAAAGTCATTTTCGCAGACTACGTGGATGCCTTTATAAAACTGAAACAAGACGGCAGCAGCTATTCTTCCTGGTGCCACACTCCCGAAGACCAAACAAAAATCAAAGAGAAATAATGGGAGCAGGAAGGCATCAATTTAGACCACGTGGAGAAAAATGAAGGAAGGCGGTCGTTTGCCAAAGTGATGTTGACTTGCTTGTGGGGCATAATGGCAAACGACCGTTTTTACCCAAGACGGAGTATTTGTCCGAACCTTCCCTCTTCCTCCAGATGATTCAAGATAAAACTAAATATATGAAACGCGTGTACGTCCTTCGTGAAGACTTGACCCTGGTCAATGACGAAGAAGAACTGGACTTTGTAGAACCTGACGAATTTGGAAATGCCATCATTGCGGTTTACATGACAGCCCATGCTCGCTTAAAATTGTACGAAACTTTAGAACTGTTAGGAGATCGTGTGTAGTATTTTGACACGGACAGTTGCATCTACATCGGTCGCCTGGGTCACCGTCACCCTGACATCGAAGGAGACCGTTTAGGAGCCTGGACGGACGAGCACCCCGACGACAAGATTCTAAGTTTTGGCAGCCCCAAAAATTGCGGCTTCGAATACCGGGACCAACAAGGACAAGTGCACACCGAGTGTAAAGCGGAAGGATTATCGCACCAGTCAAGTGGTGAACTTTGGCGTGCTGAAAGAAGCCTTGCAGTCTGGAGAGGATCGAAATTTTAGAGTGACTACCTAGGAATCGCACAAGATGTTACGTTTACCCACACACCAAATCGTTAGTCGGCTTTTGGAAAAAGGTGTATCAAATCGTGTACTAGAAGCGAGTCCGGCTTCCCAACCACTTCACTTTACCGTACGGACACCTTGATATTGGTCAGCATATGAAAAGGGAAAACGTCCAAGACCGATAGTTCATTGTGAGTACAAACACCAAGCAAGAAAGATGAATACTTTTAGACAGACACCCTTCAAGTTCGATGACTTTCATGTGGGGTGCGATGCTGTGCCTTGCGATGTCAGGGACGCCGTACGTTGAGACCTCCGCGATTCAGTATCACATCATGGGAACTTTGCTATTTCTGCATTAGCATGACATCATGGGAACTTTGCTATGACTACTACTACCATACCTACCGTGGAAAGTGATGCTGCGTGTCAAACCTGACGGATGCGTAAACGATGCCACTCGTTATCATACACCTTATCCCTTTTCTGGTTTTCATTGTCTATGCCACGTGAAATCATGCGGCTACCACACTAAGAATGCCATCCAACCCTAAGCAAACTCACGCGGATTTCACCGTACCCTCATCGAGATTAACCTGTGAAATAAGAATATTCGTTGCCTATGCGTTTGCCTGAATACTGCGACTTTGAAAGTCGATTCTAAACCTTCCAACGAAAATGGCCTAAATATCTGAGAGCACCTACACCCGAAGAATTAGGCAGAGCCAGATTTATCTACTTGGGCGAAGGGAATAAAGTCAAGTGCTTCAGTGGTGGTGTGTCACTTCACCAGTGGGAACAGAAATATTCCGCTTACCTAGATCATACTCGATGGTCTCCACACTGTCACTACGTACCTTTAGTGGGACCTCAGTAATCTCTAGATGGATACTTTGCAAGAGAATATTGTTGATTTGCCTGTGGAACTGAGAGAACGCATTTACCGAGAGTTTTTCAAAATACAAGTGAAACGCAAAAACAAAATCATTTCTCCATTTTTAAACTATGCTCTTTTCCAAAGTGAGCTAAGAATGATTATGGAAGGACACTACTTCAGTCACAAATATAAACGAGAATTATTTTCTCAACCCAGAGATTCTTGAATGGATACTTTACAAGTGAACATTCGTGGTTTGCCTGTGGATTTGAGAGAACGCGTTTAACAAGAGTTGGTCAAAATACAAGATCAACGCAAAGAACAATTGCATCCGTTACGTCACCGATATTTGAACCACTGGTACCTAAATTCTATAAGAGGATTGATTCATGCGAAAGCGTTCCAGTGGTCAGATATTGTTCAACTGGACGAGGACCAGAAGACTTTGGTTGCTACTCATCCTACTTCTTACAGGCTAGCCATACCACACCCAATTCCTGTGAAAGAGTTAGATGGTTACCAAAACATTTTACACAGACTAATCTTGTTTCAAGAGGAAACGTCTGTGTGGTATGTGTCGTGTGAGTTAGTAAATATTTTGGATACGTCGACGGTGTAGGACCACTTCTGCGCAAAAAGTACATTTATTACCTCCGACAAAAAAGAGGTAGAAAAGCTGGCCTTTATCATTCATGATACAACAGTTTCCGTGGAAGGAAATCAATGACAGTATTCAAACTGTGGAGTATTACCACCACTTATTACGTGAACTGTGTCCATTGAATTATGGTCGACGTGTGGTGTGTATCTTAGTGATTTACTTTCTGGGATTTCGTTTACCAGCCGATTCCTTGTGGACTGTTTACGAACTGTACTGTGAAGTACCGCCAAAAAAAGCAGGACGGTGTTTCCTTTAAATGAGCACGAGACACTGGTTCTGTTAAAAGCACTGCGCTTTCATCTACAAACGTTTCGATCTCTGTTTAAAGAATAGTTTCTTTGTCAAATTTGTCAAATGTTTGATCGAAAACAAACATCATTTAATCGATCGTCCACCTCAACGAATCGTGCTGTGTTACAAAGAGTGGCAATCGGCGTACATCCTCCTGGGAGAAAGTCAAGGCGATTCTATTGTGTTTGTGGAAGACATTCCTGGCGAAGACGACGGGGTCGTGTCTGACCCAGTCAAACACATCTGGTCATCTTTGACGACATGTTAGGAGAAGACGCAGAAGTAATTAAACTGGTTTACGCGCAAAGGGCATCATCGTAATGCCAGTGTAATGTACATCACCCTCAAATGCATATTTACTTGTGGATTTAAAACCCGCCCCCACCCCGATTATTTGCGATTTCGTACCCATCTGTTTCATGAATGGTGCCAAGGCGGAGGACCTGTCGTGTACACGTCCCCATCGACTTAACAACAACAACAAAAACAAAAACAATCTATTAAAACCTCGGTCACTTGGGGGCTGTCTCACAGATAGTCAACATGACGTCCCTTCAGTATCATCTTCCCGTCAAATTGATTCGTGCCTTGTACGGCATCAGTCGCGAAAAAAATCCATAAGTTTGTGCTCGTATCTTAGAAGATAGTCTCAAAGAAGTCTTACGATGGTTTACGGTAACAGCACGTCAATTACTGAAAGGCATCATTTATATTCCACATCTAACTAAACGTTTTATTTTGAGAGAAACAAAGTAGCCTTGACGCAACTGGCCGATCACCACATCGACACTCAAACCAAGAAAACAAATCATTTTGAAACCTAGAGGCAGAGGTTCTCTTGGAGGTGTCATCATTCACTCCCTCTTAAAATGAGATCCTAATGCCCCCAAAGTCCTCCCCAAGAAAAAGCCACTCTCCAACGTACCCAGAAGACGAAAAAGAGCAGTGGTATCAAGGCCAGGTCACAGCCCGAGAAAAAGAAAAAGTCCCCAGAAAAGATCACAGAAAGCAGCTTCTACGCACAAGAGAGGTACTGCGGCCAGGACGCAACCTTACATCCCCAAACCATAACCTGCAGCAACGATGACCACGTCCCAAGTAGCCTCAGGTTCTTCCACTTCTCCGTTGCAGGTGATGCCAGCCAAACCCGATTTGACACGTGTCTTTCCTAACTTGATGAAAAATTGAAAACCCGTGTCGCCAAGAACTTCTCCTTCAGCGGTGACACCCTCCTCCTCTTTGGCTAAAGTTACAGCTGCACACAAAGTACCTGCCCCCAAAATCAAAGTCCAAGAGAGATCGGGCATGTTACAGAGTTTACTGGATTTATCCAAGCAAGAACTGTCCCCATTTAGTCCGTTGCGAACTCCTCAACGTCGAGTGATGCCTGCCATGAAATGATACGACGTAAAAACAATCAGTGGCGATGCATTCCAGTATAAAATGACGTGAGGGTAAATTATAGGGATCAGTTTTTTTGTTTTTCTGAACGCCCAAAAATGTCCCCTCGAAGAAGTGCACACCATCACCATCATTGTACTCCTGTCCAGAAAGGAAAAGGAAAAAGAAAAGGACAGTCTCGTCATCCAAAAATAAGGCTTAGCCAAGCATCGATGTCACCCATGAAAAGACACACTCGTCCAAAGAGAAAGAGGAGGAAGCAAAGGGGAGGATTGTTTGACGACATAGGAAAAGAAGTCGTCACATTTTTGACGAGGTGATAGTCAAAATAAAAAAGAGAAAAGGGCGTGTGCCAAGTCATAGACGTCAGTGTATTTTTAGTGCTTGCCCTGGAACCAACAAACAAAGATGTCACCCCCCCCCCGAAGTCATCCCTCTTCTACCCCCAAAGGAAAGAAGAGGAAAGGACTGCCTCCTCGTGTGTCGTTTCCAGAAAGAATTAAAAAACGACACATTCATTTTTTTACCACCAAGAATCCCAATACCGAAGCCAGCATCGTGGAACGTTGTCAACGCACCTTGAAAGAACGCATGTGGAAATATTTTACGCATCAACACACTCTCAAGTACACCTAGTCCAAGCGTACTACCAATCTTGCCATCGGAGCAGCTGATGTGTTCCCCAAGAAGTGGCTCCCGACAACGAAGTGACCGTCTTCGAGCGTCTGTTTGGTACGTCCCCGACGGTTACTTTCCCCAAGAATGGTGGAGTGTTAGCAGCAGGAGATTGGGGACGCACTGGCAAAACCAAGCGCACTTTTAATAAAGGCTACTTACTAAACTGGACCACCGAATTGTTTCGTGTCACTGGACGAGTGCGTGGGTGTCATCCTGCCGTCTATAAATTGGAAGACATGAACGGGGAGGTATTAAAAAGAACGTTTTACTTGCCAGAGTTACAACGTGTCACCAAAAAAGAAGACAAAGTGTACGAGATCGAAAGCATACTTGATCAAAGAACCCGAAAAGTGGGAAAACAACGTGTCAAAGAAGTCAAAGTACGTTGGAAGGATATCCTCCCAGTTTTGATTCTTATAACGACGCTTCGCAAGTCATCGACTATAATAAGAAGTGACCATCATGCCCTTCAACACAGCCTCAGCTACCACTCCTTCACCCAGTTCTTCTGTGCAAGATCTTCAAACGCAACTCTTGTGGGTGTGGTGTGGAGAAAGTGTGCCTAAAACGCAATCGTCTTTTTCTGCCAGATCTTTGTGGTGTATTGCGTCATCGGTGCTGCCATTGCCAATATGAGTTTACAACAAGGAGACAAACAATTGTGGACCATTTTACTGAGCAGTTGCATAGGTTACCTTCTCCCCAATCCGTCCGTGAAATACTCTTCTAACGGGAACAACGGGAGACTTGCGTCCAACGTCAGTCACCCTTCCAACAGTCACAATAACAACCACAATTCTCTTTTAGACACTGCTCTAAACTCCAGCAACCCATCGGACAACAGAACTCTGGAATTATGAATAACCAATTTTATTTGACGTTAGCCAGTGACAGATCCATGGTGGTGTTTCCCCACAATACGTTATGCTGTTTCACGGACAAATCACCTCATGCCATACAATTGGATCACGAAGCCCATTGGGAAGTGGCCTTGGTGGAAATGATTCACCCTACACAAATCAAAAACATCATTGAAAATAAAAATCTTTTACGGTGGAAGTTCATGACGAGCAAGTGCAACAAAACTTTGATGAACACGTCACTGGAGGTGACCATATGAAAACCCATGACCCCAAAACTAAACGGTCCACTTATCTGTTGAAAATTCCCCCAGGCTATTATTTTAGCGGACAACATTTGGTGAATACGATTGCTGACAGGTTCAATGCACAGTTTGGCAAAGCTTTAGAGAAAATCAAACGAAGTGTCACGATCAAGTTCCATAAAATAACTCGTCGCCTACTGATGAAATTTTCAGGGGACAAAGAGTTGGCCATTACATTTTGTCCTGAATCGTACGAAATTTTGGGTGGAGGCCTCAAGTTGATCAAGATTGAAAACCAAATACCAGCCATTACTAGCAACTTAGATTTTGCGGAATGTTTTCGATTCCCTGTAGAAATGAACCAAAGACTGAATTTGATCATTGTGTACTATGATATGGTGGAGTACAACGTGATGGGACACACCTCCATACCGTTACTTCGAGTCATGCCTTTCAAAATAGATTCTGCCACAACCGCTGACGAGGAAGGTGGAACACCTATCACGTTCTCCGCCAATTTGCACATCATCACTATTTGCGCGTCAATAAGTCGCATTTCGACAATGTCAACATTACTATATAAGGAGATCTGGGACAAAATATTCCATTCACCAAAGGAAAAGTTACGGAGAAACTCCATTTTCGAGAACGATTACTCTAACCACTTGTAAGTCATGTATCCTGTTTACCAAGGAATAGCTCAACAACGAGGACATGGTTTAGGAGATATTCTAAAATCAGCCTTTCGTTCGGTGGTCCCCGTTTTGAAAGCGATGGTGACACGAGAATTGCACGCCTTGAAAAATACCGCTTTGAAGGAAGGCAAAAAATTTCTCCAAAATGTCATTATCGACAAATAAAACCCAAAAGAAGCTTTCTTGAATGCAGGCAAAAATGTCTTGCTTCAAACAGGCAAAGACGTTTTGACTGGAAGGGAATCTCCTATAAATGCCCTCGACACTGCTGAATCAGGCATTCTGGATTCCCTGACGCCACAGCAAGGACAACGTAGAAAGAAACGACGAAGACACCCCTCCAGAGGACTTCACACCTCCAGAGTTAAAAAGACTAAGAAAAGAAAAACCGTCCGAAACTTAGACGTTTTTGATTATTAAATCACAAACAGAGAAAGAAATATTAATGCACCGAGAGTCTTGCGCCTGTTCCAAGTCGTAAATGGATCTGTTTGCCATGCCACCAACTATGATGACAATGCAAGAATCCCAGTGCGTAGAATTTCATCCCGTCTCCTGTTTGACGGATTCAGCCCCCATCGAGTTTGAAATCAAAGGATAGCCCGAAGATTACATCGATCTGAATAGCAGTTACCTTTACTTGAAAGGGAAAGTGATCAAAACGGACAATATCAATCCGGGAGCCGATGCCAGAGTAGCTCCAGTCAACAATTTCATGCATTCCTTGTTCAACGAAGTGGATTTGTACAAACTAGTCAGTAGCATCATGGATACTTACCCTTACCGAGCGTACTTGGAAAATAATAATAATAATAATAATAATAATAATAATAATAATAATAATAATAATAATAGTAATAATAATAATAATAATAATAATAATAATAATAATAATAATAATAATAATAATAATTATTATTATTATTATTATTATTATTATTATTATAATGAGGACTTTGTATAGCGCCTAATCTTTAGAAGCTCT
The DNA here is from genome assembly GCA_016617855.1 of Megalonaias nervosa. Taxonomy (NCBI): domain Eukaryota; kingdom Metazoa; phylum Mollusca; class Bivalvia; order Unionida; family Unionidae; genus Megalonaias; species Megalonaias nervosa. The sequence continues at coordinate 80,536 of JAECUM010013918.1, forward strand.
CAGCGCTTTACAACATTTGACAACACTTAAAAAACATATATAATGATATGATTATAAAAATAAAAACAAACACCACGAAATTAGAAAACAGAAAACATGCTGTAAATATTTAAGGTAAGGAAACATTATTAGGTCTTTAAGTCTGTTCTTGAAATAGGTGAGTTTTAAAAGCGCTCTTGAATGGGATCACTGTGTCTTTGTGTCTAAGTTCAGTGGGCAATTCATTCCACGTTGCTGGGCGCTGGTATGCAAAAGAACGTTGTCCATATGATTTCATTTTCATAGTGGGAATAATGAGAATACGAGTGTCAGAAGAGGAGCGTAAGTATCTTGCTGGTGTGTACACATGGGTCAGGTCGGATAGGTATGTTGTTGGACTGGAGCCCGTCAGTGAAACGTAGCACAGAGAACAAATTTTGTGTTTAATATTGGATCTAATTGATAGCAAGTGTAGGGTACAGAGCAGGGGGAGGTGTGCTCTGATCGTAGTACTCTAAGGATGATCCGAGAAGCTGTCTTTTGAACTTTTTGAAGTTTCTGGAGTAGATATTGAGACGAACCAGACAGAATTGAGTTACAGTAGTCCAGTCTTATAAGTACTAAGGAACACACAAGTGTTTTAGTGGCATCAACTGAAAGATACTTGCAAATGGAACTGATGTATCTCAGCTCAAGATATGCAGCCTTGCATATGTTCATGACATGTTGGTGCAATGAGAGAGTACTGTCGAGAGTAACACCTAGGTTTCGTACTGACTGTGTGAATTTAATGTTGGTGTTGCTGATATTTATTGTTTGAGGTAAAGGATGTGAATAAGAAAGTTGTGTTGTAATGAGAATGGCTTTAGTTTTATCACCATTCATCTGCAGCTTGTTACATGTCATCCATGATTTCACATCGGAAATGCACCTCTCTACTCCTTGGATGGTAGCTTCAACTTCAGTTGGGTGGCTAGATTTGTATATTTGGGTGTCATCAGCATACAATTAGTGAGACACTGATGATGATCTATGACACTTGACGTACGGAAAAGAGGCCAAGAACACTCATCTGAATGCTTGCGTGGTATGGAAACCTGACACCGCAGGCGAGGACAAGTTTAACGACACAGTCCTGACAGAAGCCGGCGATCCTCACAATGTGGGCTTTAACAACCGTCGAAAGAAAATCCTGCAAGGACGTAGTTTAGACCTGATGGATCGTTTGCATTTGGACATGTTGTTGCAAGACAAGAATTTCCTGAACGGAGTGGATATCCGCCTTAGACTGAATTGCAGCAGTATCGTTTTCCATTTGATGGTTCATGCCAACGAGTACAAAACCATCATCCAAGAAGCCAGACTTTATTTAGCCGTGTAGAAGTGTTACCTATGGCGGAAAACGACATCACACACAAGTTGAGCAGAACGACTGCTAAGTATCTGATACGACGCGTGGAAGTGAAAACGTTCACCATTGCCGCTGAACTCCGATCCAAGATCGAAGATCATCTGTTCCAAAGATAGTTACCCAAACGTTTACTCGTCGGTATCTTTAGCAATGCAGCTCTCAACGGAACTGTCACTGCCAATCCTTTTCAGTTTAAGCACTACATAGTGTCCAAGATAGAAGTCAGTCACGATGGCAAGAACTTGTGTACCAGACCATTCGAACCTAACTTTGCCCAGACGAATTACTTGAGATCGTACTTGTCCCTGTACAAAGTCACTGGACAGCTGGGACCAGCACCAGGCGCGGCATTTCGTACGAAGATTATGTAGGAGGTTACACTTTGTGTGCCTTTGATTTCACTCCAGACCAAGGCAGCGTCGAGGTACATTTAGACCCTATAAAATCCGGTCAACTGCGTGTGGAACTTCAGTTTGCAGAAGCTCTCGACGAGACGGTAAACGTCATCCAGTATGCTGAATTCGATAATAACGTAGAAACAACAGTTTGAGAGAAGTCATTCTAGACTATTAGAAGCTATGGAAGACACTTATCCGTCTTTGAATGGTGGAGAATCTTTGGAAATGGAATGGGAGGATAACGTGAAAGCAGAACCCAAAGATAAAGACGAAGAGCATGTGGTAGTCATGTCCATATGACCAGAACAAGAACAAGTTTTAGTGTCCTGTTTTGCTAAACATCTAGAGGATAAAAGTATGGAATTGACAGAGAAAGATTTCTATGGATGTCAATACGATGATTCCAGTCAAATTCAACACGATAAATGTCTGATGATGAGTCAAGAAGAAAAATTGGACGAGTATCTGGACGACGCTTGGGATCTCATCTCGGAAGAAGCACTGCTGCATCAGCGGTACAAAGATTTGCGTGATCATTCCTCTCTTCCACTGACTAATCTGGAGATCTATCGCATCGAAGCTCTCTTGGCTAAGAGTGCGGAGACAAAGCGAAGAAACGGTTACTTGTCAGATTTTCAAGCAAAACGTCAGAATTGACTTGATGACTTATTATCTGTGTAAAAGAGCAAAACAGAAAATGGATACCTTGGAACTTTATTAGATTTTGAACAACAGTTCGTATACCTCTTCTTGAATCCTGTGTTGTCTGACAAAGATGAACTGCCTCATCGCAAACCTCAAGACCATCAAGCTTATGTCATCAACACGGACGACAGTCATCTCCCATTAACCCACTGGGTAGCCGTCTACTTCCCTAAAGGGGGCTGTGTGGTGTATTTTGATTCGTATGGATTTCCACCTTTGGAAGACGACATCATCAACTTTATGAGAAGAAATGCTCAGACGACACGATTCAATAATGTGAAATTACAAGGCACAGATTCTATGGTGTGTGGGCAATATTTTGTGTATTTTCTTCATCAACGCAGTCTTGGATATCCCTTAGAACATTTAGTGAGTTATTTTGATCGTGACTCTTCTAGAAACGATCGATGTTTTTGTGACCATTTTGGCTATCTCTTATCTGTAGCTATGAAAAGTAATGTACATTAATGGACCAATGACTTCCATCAGTGAAAATCTAACTTCACGACGTTTTCAACCTTGTTTAAAAAGTTTGTTTGAGTTTATATCAATTGTTGTTTGTTAATTAAGTAAACAAATTGTTAGTTAAGTATAAAAATGTGTTGATGTTATATGAATTGTTAGTTGTTAGTTGTTTGTTAAATAAAAATGTTGTGTTTTGAAAAAATGTGTCTCTCGTTTGTTTTCACAAAACACTGTGAATACATGCTCTTTGACTTCTCTCTATCCCTCACCATTAAATCAGATATCATAGCGTTCCTACCTAACAAAAAATCATTAGCGATATTTTCTAAAAAAAAAAAAAGAAATAGAAGTGTTTTTTTAAAGCACTTCGTTTCTTTGTTTTATGTCAAAAAATAGAAGTGTGCCTATAAGCATGTCGTTTCTCTGTCTTGTCAGATGGTATGTATGTGTTTGTGTGTACAATAGTGAACGTGAGTGTTTCTTTTAGGTCCGCGCGTTCCATGTTATGGATAGGATGGTGGGTATTGTGAGTTTTGTTGCAAGGTTATGTTTTCCCCTCACGTCCGCACTTGAGGTATATAAAGCGAACCGGTCGTCAGTCTGGCTATTCATCGTTGATTCGTCAACTACGAAGAATGAGCAGAATATAGTAAGGTTCTGGAACTTCAGATGCACCTGGAGTATGTCAGGCGAGTCTTAGACGAGCTGGTCATGGAGGCATTGCAGAAAGTGCCAGGCTTGAAGAGGAGGAGGAGGAGAGGAAAAAGAAAGAGGAGGAGAAGGAAAAGAAGAAACAAATGATCATGCCTCACCTCATCTTTAGACCAGTGTGTAAAGTGAAGCCGAAGCTGAGGACGCTTCCACAGACAGTACCAGAACCACAGCCAGTACCAGCACCACAACCACAGAAAAGGCAGCCACAACCAGTACCAGCCTCCCCAAGACAGAAAACTGGGAAGAGCCGCAGAGACCTCATCATCATCCTCGGGGTCTGGCGTAGAAGACGGAGCGAACAAGTCTTCACTATCACAAAAGGGAAAAATGGGATAGTGAAGTAAACAACCCCCTCTGCGCTCCCAAGAGCATGATTGAACTGGGAACTGACGTTGTGTCTTTGGTGCCGTTCCTGGGAGGGTGCCAGCATTAAGAGGTGTTTATGAAGTTCCAAAAAGCAACAGCCCTTCTCAGGGCTATCCAGATCTCTAGAAAAGAGAGACCTATCAATTTACCTATTTGTATGACTGTGGAGTAGTGTGACTATAAACACCGACTCCTTTACTGATGAGTGTGTGTGTGTGTGTGTGTGTGTGTGTGTGTGTGTGTGTGTGTGTGTGTAGTCGTACGTGTACGTTTGTTGTTGTGTGTATTTGTGTTGGTGTGCCTGCGCGCCTACCTATGTGGATAGTAGATATTGGGTTTGTTTTCTTCCCCTTCTGTGTGGAGAGTAGATATGGGGTTATTTTCGTCCCTTCCCTTCTGTGTGGATAGTAGATATTGGTATGGATAGTATATAGTGGGTTATTTTCTTCCCTTCTGTGTGGATAGTAGATAATATATGAAGTTATTGTAAGGGATGTTTTCCTTCACGTCCGTGCTTCAAGTATATAAATCATAGCGGTCGTCAGTCAGTCTGACCCGAACATAACCAACGAGTCAATTTTGCTCTTCCTTAGAGAGATTGATAAAATTGGGAAAATTTAATTCATACTCCAACTCGTCACCGTAAATCATAACAAGCAGTAGCAGAAACAGTTTCCTGACGTTAGCCACACCAATGATCGAACCAGGGGGTGCGAGATGGGGTGAGTGCTTCGGTTTGCAGCCCACTTAGAGGTATGTACCAGCCTATGCGCTGGCTGGAGCCCTTGCCTCATCTCGGATCTCGTGGAACGAACTCGAGTTGAGAGGTGTGGTTCGTCGGGCAATGCAATGCGACTGCATGTATCCAGGTTCCTTATTTACCAACTTACCTTTCTATACCTTACAATTCAACTGCCATATACGGCATTGGGATTGTGATCCGTCAAGCAGTACAATATAACTACCAATATCCAAGTCAACAACCATCTATCACAATTTTTTCTGAATAAAATTATTAACAACTCCTCCTATGTCTCTTCTACATCTACTGATACAGTGGATCATTAAAATGCAAACAAATCAACTGGCCCATTAAACTTAGCCATTATAAGGTGGCACTAAACCCAGCCATCAGGTCCAGCTGCACAATGCGGCAACAATTTTACTAATTAATTAACTAAATATAACGTAAGACCCCAAATTAGCTTTATAAGGTGGCTTAAATCCAAAAGCCATCAGGATTACAAGTCTTTACAAGTCTTGAATCTACATAATATAGATATAGCATAAGACCTCAAATTATCTTTATAAGGTGGCTCAACTCCAAAGACATCAGGTCCAGCCACACAAGGTGGCACCTTAAATTAATTTAGGATATAGGATCCATATCTAGAAGTATATAAGGTGGCAAAACCCAGCCATCAATCACCAACTAAATAGTAACTAAGTAGAATAAATTTAAATTAAAATTTAGCATAGGTTGGCCCACTGTATCATTACCACCTCTATAAGCAGCACAAATAATATTGTCAAATTATAATTACGTCTAGACGCCAACATTTATTTTTCGGAAAATAGGGATTCAAAAAGGACCCGGATGTAGAGCGCCTTCCTCACGACCACCTTTCCTGCCTTGCCTCGACCGGGCATTTTTTACCTAACCATGTGAGTGCGTGAGGATCAATTCCCACTTACCACTTGTATCGTGGAACTCAATGTTCCGAATACGAACAAAATCTATCAGCACACTCTGTGTGCATTAAAGCGAGGGGGTGGGTGGGGTGCGGCACTATTCCGTCTCTCGAAAAAATCAATCAGCCTCCAATGGGGGCTTTAATTGGTCGCACATGCCCAAGTTGGCGAAAGCGACCTAGTCCAAATTAAGTAAGCAGTATGGCTACCCAGCGTTGACTATTCAACACCTTGGAAAACGAATTTAGTCAATAACTTGAAAGACAGTTGGTACTGGATAATGGATGCAGCCTATGTGGTGGAAAGGCTTGAAAATGAATGGAAGTATCCAGGTATCCTAGGCTTTGTCACCAGCTTGAAAGTAGACATGGATCTGGTTAAAGACATGATAAAGGAGGAAGTGGAAAAGTTAAGAGGCTTTATTCAATCTAAGCATGTTAGAATGGGAACATTGAAGCAGGCCCTTGATGGTGTAATTAAGGTGAGGTACTTTTAGAACAAATAGTGAATTTTACAGAGTCTTCCTTTGTGAAGTGGGGATTAGACAAATTTAAAAAAGCAGAAGAAATGATTAGCAAAGTGATGGAAGAGGAAGTGAAGAAGATTAAAGATATCTGAGCTAAGGAGAGAAAGGAAAAAGAAAACAGAAAGAAAAAAGAGGACTTTGACAAACTGAATCAAAACTGGATCAAGGTGCAGGAACGTTAGATCCATGGGACATCCTGACTGGATGCCAGATAATGAAAAGAACAAGTTGAAAGGAATCATAGAGAAATTGAGAAGATGGTGGAAGAAGTGGAGAAAATAAAAGAAGAACCCAAAGACCCATTTCAGAGTCACTTCATTGCCTTTAAAAGATATCTATTCTCTCTTGCCATCTTCATGTGTTTGTTTGTTTGTCTATGAATATGTATATGTATATCTCTGTCGTATTTGTCCCTACCTAGAGTAACGCGTATTCAGGTCAGCCCTTTGCCACATTGTTGCCAGTGTTCCGCCCGATTGAAGTCAGCCATTTGCAACATTGTTGCCAGTATCCAGTACTGTGACATCACCCTTGTTCCATTCATATTGTCTCTAGACAGGCCCAATATTTTTTTCCCTATGCAGGCCCTGTATTCCCCATGTTACATTTCCATTTGTCCCCAAAGTGCCGGGGCCCTTTTCTTCCCTCTGTCCCCATATGCCCTTAAGTGCCGCCCTTCACTACTAATGGAACACTAATATAATATTCTTAGTAACATCAAAACTTGAATTTGTATGTAAAGTGCGGATGTGATTTTCACTTGCCAGCTCTAATTCTCTTAATCTAAGTCGATATTCCTTTTCTTCCTTTTCCGTTTGCATTTACATTTGCATCTATGTCTCTCTCTCCTCTTTCTCCAATTGGAGCTGCATTTGTTTCTCTTCGTTCTGTAACTGCATTTGTTTCTCTCTCTCCAAATTCTCCAATAACATTTTGCTCTCTCTTTCTTCCTTATCTAATTGCACTTGCATTTGTTTCTCCTCTTTCACCAGTTGCATGGTCCTCTCTCTTTCCTCTTTAATTGCATTGGTTCTCCTCTTTCTCCAATTGCATTCTCCGCTCTCTTTCCTCCTTATCTAATTGCATTTGTTTCTCCTCTTTATCTTTCTGAAGTTCAAGCAGCCTTCTTAACTCTAATTCCATCTTGTATTTTAATTTTAATTCCTTTACTTTTATGTTAGAGTCTGATACAGACATACTGATCAAAACGAAAGCATTTTTATCCAAAACATTCCTTCCCCAAAATATTGGACCAAATAGTATAACTGCTCCTGGGTAGGATTTGAAATAAAGATCTCCATTTTGATGACATTATAAAAAGCTTGCTGATTTCACTAAAGATTTTTAAAATGTGAAATAATACTTGGGCATTTAAAAATTCCGAAACTAGGAGATTTTAAATTTCAAAAGCAAATTTTTCTGAAATATTTTAGCCAAAATTCATATCCCAAGGACGAGCGCCCAATTTTCTGTTACGAGCCTACGTTCTTAAAATATAGGTATCAGAAAGGAGTGAAGACAACAAGCTTTGTAAAATTTAACAAATAATTTATTTTCCTAGAATACAGAGTGAAAAATAAGAAACATGAACATATGATTCTGCAAATTAAATCCAAAAATAATCTGAGAATTAAAGTCACAAGTCCTAGCAATAAAAAGCCCTGAATAAAACTCAGTTCAAGTCCCGACGAGATTTAAACTAGAAGGCGGTGACGTGTCTGTTATAGCCTGCGTCGTACTGATGTGTCAACATTTTCTTGTTGAATCATAGAAATGTCAGATTTGAATTCAGTATAAATTCTAATGAATGTCTTTATCCAAGAATTTTGTCAGAGCACTTTTGTGTTTCCAGAGAAAATTATCACTTGAAATCAATAATTTGAAGAAAATAAAACTTCAGCCCAAACTGGACACAACATAATACAATCTAAAGTGTCAGATGTTAAAGCCCAGCTAGTAAAATTCTGACAGTCACAAGATAATATAGTTCTCTGTTTGACCTCAGGTCAACAATTAGCATTTTCTAAACACAACCATTATCATGGAAAATAACTTTCTAGCATGATTTAATAAGTCTTGTTTATTTAAAACATAATAACATATTCAATTCACTTTGGAATCTCCAACATCCTGACCCAAATCAACATGTTTCCCTAAATAATTTGGTCAATGAACTCGTACCTATTGATTATAATGAAGCTATTATTAGTTGATTACATCAGTGAAATAAACAAAAGCTAAAAAGTCAATCAGGTCAAACAGAAATGAACTCAATTTTGGACAAGGTCAAGTCCAGTAAACAATGTCACAATACAATAACATGTAATGGAATACAAAAAAATTAAAACTAACAGACAACCAATTAAATTTAATATATATATATATATATATATATATATATATATATAT
>JAECUM010013919.1:0-13725 GCA_016617855.1 Megalonaias nervosa
ATAATACTTTTTACAACTTTGACATCATGAAAAATATTTGTAATCAGCAGAAATGAGTTCTCATTAAACACTAACACATAACGATTCCGAAAAAACAAATTTAAAAAATGCATGCCGATCAAGTCAGCTTCTGTAACTATCAATATCTGTACTGCCGATAAGAAAAAATGTGAAAGAGTTTTTCTCTTTTGTTATCGGCTGACGATATGTTTTATCATCTTTAGCTGATTAGTTTCCTAGATTTTAAACTTCACTATTTGAAGGTATTTTGCGACGCTCAGCACGGCAATGTTATCGGAAGCAATCTACCAAGGATGACACCGCACCATTGCAGCCGATAACAATGGTAAAATGACACTCTAACATGGCCGCCGATAACAAAGGTAAAATGACATTGGTCCATGGCAGCCGATAAAAATGGTAAAGTGACACTGCAACATGACAGTCGATGACACTGGTAAAATGCCATTGCAACATAGCAGCCGGTAATAATGGTAAAATGACACTGTAACATGCAGCCGATAACAATGGCAAAATCTCGTTCACCCGTGGACATAACATATCAGACATCAAGGAAAGTGCTTTCTTCCTTTTCTGGAAATAGTTGCCTTTGAAAACAATGAAGGGAATAGTTAGTACCTGTGACATTTCCGGAACAGGCAAATTCTCGCCTTCCCGCTTTATCATCTAATATCAAATCGTAGAGGCTAAATTTAGTAACAAGACACTGATGCTGCTTCGTTCTCTACACACGTGACACACTTCGAGGTTATGCGGATCTCCAGGAAAAATCAACAACATACAAAATGGGCATTATTTGGCTTAAGGACTTCAGAAGATTAAACAATGCCTGGATGGTTGCATTAACATAGTAATACATTGAAACCAAAGCATGCATATAACAAACCCAAAATTGATGAAATTTAACCTTCCGTGCTAGTTGAAGCGAATGCAATCATCCATGGCCTAGCGATGCTCATCAGAAATGTGCAAGGGATTCTCCTGGTGAAGATGAAAAGTGTTCTCTCTGTAAAATACCAATGAATTTTATCTATATTTAACATAATAATTGATAATCAAAGAAATGACCATGAAAATATGTTCTTCCAAGGAATGTTTTAAATTATTCATAATGCCAAATTAAATTTCAATATAATTTCGTTTCGAGACAACCTTGCTAACGAATTATTTCTAATAGATATCTCTTTCAAATTGCGGGTGTCATAAGGTATAGGACGTAAGTCGACATTTACCTAATGTAAATTCAGTAGGAAAATTTATATGAACCAATTTAAATGACATTTAAAATTAAAATACCAGGTCTCTATGCATTCCAAGGATATTAGTAGCATCTGTTTTCCTATCTCTTTGGTCAAATTAAAAACTGTTTCTGTGACAGCAGTTCCGTTGGTTAAATTTTGGGATACGGTAATGTCTTCTTTGTAATATCGAGTCTGGGTCTTTCTGAAAGCCGCTTCCACCAAATTGTCAGGAAAAATGTTTCTGTAAAATAAGGCTTAAATAAAAACAAAATATTGTCTCGCATGAACGGAATATTACTATATCGGCGAATTAAGAGGTATTTATTTTCGTATTTATTTTCTTATTTATTTATTTATTTATTTATTTATTTACTTTAACCGTAGCATGAACCCATCAATATCAGCTGATTACTTTTAATATGTGCAATATCAGCCGATTACTTTTAAAAACTTTTGTGTTTTGAGGATACAGTATTAAGGCAGACATGAGTTATCACCAATGCGATCCTGTTTTACGTTGACACCAAAAGTATGATAGTTGACGGGAGACACCTAACCGCTGGTCCTCTTTGGGGACTTTAATGGTGGTTTGGGAATTGTGGGTGAGGTTGACTTTCAGAAGGGAGAGAGACAGATAGAACGGAGAGAGAGTGAGGGAAAATTTCAAGAACGATATACCTGTTAGCGAACTGTGAGCATGACACGTCTACTTTAACATCTGAATCCTTCATACGTAGGTATAATGCAGTTTATCAAACTTATTACGTTATAATGAAACGTAGAACAGAACATCGTCTGTTGCTTGTAAAAATGTAAACACTGAAACTTTATTTTCAACAAGCTTACCTGATTAAGTCAACCAAGATATCTTAGGTTTGCAAAGTATGTTCAACCTTGGAATTACTTTGTGGAGTACCACCTGCTCCTATACAGAAAGGAAATATATATATATATATATATATATATATATATATATATATATATATATATATATATATATATATATTACCAGAGTAAGACAATATAAACATCGAACCTTTGTTTGCAATGTACTTTTAAAGTTATAAATAATATGAATTTAATTTTTCCTGTTTTATGCGTTCGATAACCGCTCGTCCAATGGACAGCTGCGTTACGACTAGCACATTTGGAAATGCTTTCCATGCAAATCCCGATATATATTTATTCTTACGACTCGAAATATGGATTATGTTCAACAAGTAGCTAACTAGATATAAGAGAACATTCATGTAAGATCCTTTCCCTGTGCCATACTACAAAGGTTTTTCCTGTTGCTCACGACTCCAAATGTGGGTTACGTTCTAAACGTAGGTTACCAGATCAGTAAATTAATTCTGTCCAGGCAGAGACATGTATTAATTTATAAACGTTTGAATAACAAAGTCCATGTCCTATTAATATGTATCAAAATTGTTATGGAAGAAAGCCGCCGTGACAGTTCGGTGTAGGGAAGAAACAAAGTTATAGAATTGAATATCGGGCATTACATATATCTGGTAATACTCGTGGTGATATTCTTCTATTTAGATGATTAAGTTCTTTGATGAATGTGTTTCGTTCAAAAGAACTAGACATTGGGGACAAGAAACCAAAAAACATTCAATAATCGATCTTGAGTTAAGTATGCAAAAGGTAATAACTTTGAATGCTGCAATGCATAATGAAGTAATCTTAAAAAACCAGTTACCATAAAGCAGGTATTTTTTTTCGGAAATGAAACATTTGCCGATTTTGTTCAAAAATAGGAGATTCCAATTTGGGCTATGATTATTAGCAATTGGTTATCCAGAGGGGTTACAATATTTAGCAAGGAACAGTTTCAAGAGATTTATTTTCACGATCTCACTCTGAGAGCGCTAAATTGTTAGAAGTCTCTACATCTCACTCTGAGACCGCTAAATTGTTAGAAGTCTCTACATCTCAATCTGAGACCGCTAAATTGTTAGTATTCTCCACCGTTCAAAACCCCTATATAATTTGGAAATTCCTGACTAAAACAGAAACAAAAATCTATGGAACAATAATTAGTTTCAATGACAAAGAAGTTGCAATGAAATATTACCCAGTTTAATGTTTAACCCCAGAAACCTTAAATTTAAGAAAGAGTTAGAATAACTGTAGAAAAATGTTTGGACTGGTTCTACGTTAAAATCTATCAGTAGAATTGACAAAACAACAGCTTTAAATATCCAGCATACCTGAATTACGTATGAGGTAAGGGATATACTAACAACAATACCGAGAACGTTTATATCGTGGATATACCTGGTTTAATTATCAGGTAAAAGGACAGGCCAAAGCACGCCTGAGGACATTCTTTACGTACGAATGAAAAGGACAGGCTAGATCAACAATGAGGAAGTTTGAGTCGAGGATATACCTGGTTTAATTATGAGGGAAAGGACAGGCCAAAGCACGCCTGAGGACATTGTTTACGTACGAAGAAAAAGAACAGGCAAGATCAATAATGAGGACATTTGAGTCGAGGATATATCTGGTTTAATTATGAGGGAAAAGGTCAAGCCAAAGCACCCCTGTGGACATTTGACTCTAGGATATGACTAATTTACGTATCAGGGAGAAAGACAGGTTAACATCAACAATGAGGACGTTTGAGTCGAGGATATACCTGGTTTATGTATGAATGTAAAGAGCACGCCAACCACAACGCTGAGAATGTTTGAAGCAAGGAAGTACCTAGTTTAAGTATAAGAACAAGAGGCAGGCCAACAACAGCACTGAGGACGTTTGAAGCTAGGATGAAACCAAACTTATCTTGCCATTCGATTTGGGATCCATCGATGCAGTACTTGTAAAAGAATGAATACATTTCAATGCATGCGAACGTAATTTACATAAGTACAGATATACATACAGCAATTAACTATAGTTGTAAATATCCACAATGCTTCCATGCATATTTGCTTGCATACATAGGTACATGCGTGTATGCTCCCACACACATGCACGCACACATTGTCATAAAGAATTTTAATATATGTTTAAATAACAAATATGAGACGGAAAAAATGTATAACGTATTGCAATAATAATTACTGAAATCAACCTTCATTTCTTCCACTCGGATGTGAATGATGATTCAATAATAAACACAATTCATTTGAAAGCTTGATTGATGTAAAGATGTTCACGAGTTCATGATATTTGATTTAGAAACATACCTGCGACCATATTGCAGAATATCAGGGGTACAATCATCATCTTCTGCATTCGTAGGTACAGCTCCCAATCAAACCCTAAAAGTACAAATGTTGGTGTTCCTAAAAAGCGAAATATCCAATATAGATCCCAAATTGTCCATACAGCCAGTATAAGTACAGAAGTTGACGAAAATGATAATGTATCGATAGACAGATAGATAATCTTCCAAGACAAATAGGCATTATATTCTGTAAATAACAAAGGACAGAGCAAATTTGTATTAGAACTACTTAAATGTCTCCATTGAGCCCTAATATAAAAGTAAATCTATAAAATGTTTGCACCAAATGCAATTTCGTTCAAGGTAATCTGCAGTTGATATGCACCTTAATGTTAGAGAAAAAAAAACATAGTTTTAAAAATCATACAAAAGGATTAATAATAATTACCAGATATACATACCAAGCCACATTAGCACAGTTTCAGAGGGCCGTGCCTCACGAACTGAGAAGCTAAGTGCAAAGCCAAGGACGACTCCGAGTACTGTCAACAGAAGCAGTGAATTCGTTAGAAACCTAAAACAACTGCATTTTCTTCTCCTGGATAACATCGATGACGACGACGAAGAAAATGTCGAAAACGACGGCGATGATCCTTCATGGCAACCATCATCGAACTTGTATTTTTCAACCTGTTTTACAGTCAAAAGATCAGTGTTCATTTTTATACGAGGCTAAAGAGGAAAAAATAAATGAACAACCGATAAGCGGGATATTAATTTATGTTGACTTGTGTACACACATCGGATGCTGGAGACAAAATATTTCTCTCATTACGATGAAACTGATAGCCTTTCTATCTTGATTTTCTCTGTGAGACATATTTAAATTTTCAAATTTGTAAATGTTGTAAATACTAGCAAATAACAGGCAAATACTAAATAGATACATGGGTAAGTACTTGCTTTATTTCAATACGGTATAAAAATGCCGTATTCATGCAGAACGTAACGCATCATTTTAGTTTTACTCAGTCATCACCAATATTCTTTCCGTTTTTGAAATCATTTAAATTTCTGAAAGTCGAAGTTGAATAAAATGGTGAAAAGACAACATACTGCCGATATTTGGCTTTTCATGTGGAAGAAAGTATAAGCATACAGCCGTGTAACTACTGAAAATCATCATAACACACACACACACACACACACACACACACACACACACACACATACATTACCTAATACGGACAACTTACGCGAATACCTGTTTATTTATATAAGTGATATAGGAACGACTTTACAAATGGTTGTGGATGTTCGGACGTCGCCTGCCCGCATTTCAGGTCAAAACAGTACACTTTTCAGAGCAAAACCGAGTAAACTCGGTCATTTTATCAAAAATTCCCATTCCAAGTTAAACTCTTAAAAAGAAAATCCTAGATCTGTCCGTGAAGATGTGATCAGACATATTCAATATATTGTGAACAATGTACACACAGGGCTATCATTCGTCCGGTTTTACACTGGGCAGTCCACTCTTCAGATTGTCCGTCCCATTCTGAACTTGATTTTTATTATGCACGAGCAAAGGAATCTCAGGTATTCTTAAGTTCCGTCTAGGCCATACCATGTACAAGGCCATTAATCAGTTCTCCCCTTATCGGTGTTAGTATCGTGTAGAACAGGAGTCTCAAACACACGGCCCGCGGGCCGAATGCTGACCGCCAAGCCGTATCCTGTGGCCCGCAAAATGATTGGCGTCACAAGGTGTAATGAGAGAAAACTAAGGTGGTGCGGCCCTTGGGCGATAGAAAATGCCCTCATGCGGCCCTCCAAGGTCATTTCGGCCCATATGTTAGCTAGGTGTAAACAGCCTTTCTTTTTAAAATATATTTTCAGTGTGAGAATTTGGTTCTTAGATAGGGATGTTCTTGCCTACGTGACAAATTTATTTTTTTTGTTTTTATTCCGCTGTTCAAATTGGAAATCACGTAGCCTGTCACGTGAAGCACCATGTGATCTAAAATCGAGGCTTAAAACAGCCATTTTCTACTATTTCGAAGAGTCGTTCTTAACACCTTGAGGGAACAAGGTGTTTCTATTGTTGTTGTCAGATTGTTTGAAGTACATCTGTTTTTTGGAATTTAATGATGTATTCGCTAGAAAACTAAACAAGTGCTTTATATTTATACAAGTTCTGGGAGAAAGAAATTCAGTGGAAATTTATTCTGGAGTTTAACAGAAACATTATAAACTGTGATTCAATCGAGGATCTGTTACCATCAGTATAGACATCATCTGACGTCATCGCCTCCATATTGGAATTTCATCGAGATTCAAACCCGGATTCTATTAGAACTGTTTAGTGATAGGACTTGTATTTTTCAATCTTAGGAATAAATTTGGATTATATTCACAAACCGTAAGTCCTATTTCCAATTTTCACATTGTTTTCTAGGGAAATAAATTATTTTTTTAAAATATACAAAGCTTGTTGGCTTCACTCTTTTCTCTTGTTATTTTTATACGAGCCTACACGTAACACTATTCTAAAGGCTCTTTTTGGCCCAAAAATTCCAAAATTTTCGAAAACATTGTTGACAATTTTTCTACTATAACATGTATACATATAATATAGTGAAGAAATTAAATAAACATTTAAGTTTATTCGTACGTTCGTCGAAAGCCGCAAATTTTGCATTAATTTCTGCATCTTCGAAAGCACTCGCAAACTTCCAGCGCAACCGAGAACAAACCGTATTCTTAGCTCACCCCTTATTATCCCTCGCTATATGGGTCATATGCACAATTCAAGTACAAAGTATCACAAAATGCCTTTTTCCACCTCTGCTTTTACAAATAAATAAATGACATTCAGATGTTGCCTGTGGTTTGCATTATTTATTTTATTTTATTATCTGATCTTGTTTTGGAAAATTCTGAATATTGACCTGAGGAAAGTTAAATATAGAAGGGCCACAGGAAGGACATCGAACTCAGCAACAACAACAATAACAAGCAGCTTAGGGTTTTATTTTACAAAATGTGGTTTAAAATATCGTGGAATAATGATACAAATAATATTACAGTGTATATTTCCCTCATGCTGTTTTTCATTTAGCACTACGTCACCATTGTTACGGGTTTTTTTTGAGCGCATCAAAATGGTGTGGAGGTAAAGTGCATTACTGTTTCCAACAAAGCACGACTTTGAGACTCCATGAACATAAAGTATTTCTCATTTTAAATTTATAACTTTAAATAATTTGTTTTTTAATTTATTTCTCACAGTGAGTTAATTTTGTTCCTTTTGCTCTGTTTCTTTCTTTCTGTATTTCTTTTTCATATCATCTATTTAAAGATTTGAAATGGCTTAGCAATAACACCGAAAGCATTTTGTTTTTAAATACTGCCGTTTCAACTGGATGCTTATATTTGTCATTATCAAGCGCATTATTCGCTGTCATTAAACTATTTCCTGATGCTGATTAGTACAAAAATTTTGCCCGTAACCAATCTTGTGTGTGTGTGTGTGTGTGTGTGTGTGTGTGTGTGAGAGAGAGAGAGAGAGAGAGAGAGAGAGAGAGAAATGGAATGGGGTATAACTTTCACATCTCTGTCGATGTTCATTTGCTGCATTTCAAATGTTATGTACCTGTTTTCTTTTATTTTATAACTAAAATATATGTGCGTGTTGTATATATGCTTGTGGATCGTCAAAAATAGCTCCTCCAATTTTTTCAAATCAAATTGTAAACAAAAAGTTAAATTGCGGGCCTCACCAGTGGTAGAAGAGTCTCCTTATCCTTTAGTGTAAAGCCTCTTTCAAAACGCTCGATGGCCCTGGAGTGTGTGTGTGTGTGGGTGTGGGTGTGAGCGCGTTTACCCGGATACACGCACGCGTGAATGTGTATATATTCTTCTTAAGCATTAATTCCATATTGATGCACATATAAAATATTTTGGACGTTACATGCCATGTTGAATTAAATTGTTGGTATTGAAAGTTCAATTTCATACACTGAGTTTTTAAATTTTTTGTTGAATTACATAGTTGTGTTTGAAGGTTCCATTTTAAATATCGAATTTCATATTTTACTGGTTGAAATAAACAGCTATTGTTGAAATTTCAATGTAGTATATTAGGAATTCCAGTTTCGCATGTTGACTGAAATTGTTTGCGTTGAAAGTTTTATTTCATATGTTGAATTTTTTCAACTTTCTGTTGAATTTGTGGTTGAAAATTCGATTTCATATGTCTGTTTTTTTTTAAAAAAAATACTTTTTAGCATTTGAATTACACAGCGATGGTTGAAATTTCAATATTGTATGTCGAAAATTCCAACTTCACATGTTGAATGAAATCGTCTGTGCTGAAAGTTTCATTTCGTATGTCGAGATTTTAGATTTCCTATGTCCAGGTTTTAGATGTAATATGTTGAGTTACACAGCGGAAGTTGGAAGTTCGTTGTCCTGTGTCGACAATTCCAATTTGGATGTGTTAATATTATTTGTCAGCCATATATAGGTTGTGTAAGGACACTTTATTATTTTGTTTTCGATAAACGTGAATATAAGACATGAACTCTATGTAGTTTAGAAACTACGTTATTCCAAATGTTGCTGATAATCAGAACAGAAATAATTATTGCAAGATTTACGCCCACTTTATTATTATAATCCTCCCCACTTTCAACCTTCGAAAGGTTTCACACTTACTCTTTCATGTTGTTGCAGAGTTAATTTTGGTCACCAAAATATCAAGAACCAATGTTTAATGTTTAATCTGCTTTAATACATTATTGAATAAATTGTGTTGATTTTCAATTAAAGTTAAAGGGCTCCATGTCTTTGTATTGTACCATAATGCTGTTGAAAAGGATCAAGGTAATTTTCCGGCATGTGTGTAGTAAACATTTCAACTCTGTCCCACACATGTGTGCCTCAAAAGTATTTCTATTATAATAATAATAATAATAATAATAATAATAATAATAATAATAATAATAATAATAATAATAGTTACCATCACGATAATAAAGCCATCTCATTTTATTATGAATTAAAGAGGGAAGAGAGCGAAATATAGTTATGGGGAGCGTCTACATTTTAACCTTTTCCTTTGGGCAAAATTAACCATCTAACTGCACAGAAAACTTGCTATAGGAAACGTTCAGGTTGCACGCTAATTGTTTTATTTTTTCGGGGGGGGGGGGGAACGACCTGACTCTGCCACCCCATCCGCATTTGAAGTGGTGCTGTTTTTTATTTATTTATTTATTATTATTATTATTATTATTATTGCTGGTGTTGTTTCTGTTTTTGTTGCTGAATACTCTTCAAAGGAAGGAGTTGATTTTGAAAAATTCGACAGAATCCAACATTTCATCTGTAGTTCATCCATTCAAAAGGAAATTCACGTTTACGTTTGTGAGAAATGAAAGGAGCATTTGGCAATAGAACAAAGGGTAAATTATTCGGAAAAATTAATGACACAAGGAAAACAAAACGGCCTGACGCAGCGAAAACAAAATGGGAATAGAAAAGCCTGTCTCTGCGGCATTTTGAAATGTCTGGGACTAGGTCGCGTGAACAAATGTGTGTATTTTTCTTGTGCATAATTCTATTCCACTGATTTCTTCGTCATAACTTTGCTACAGCCTTGCACTTTCAAACACATATCTAAAAATAAGGTAGGATGCTTATGATTCATGTAATCATTGAGAAACAGTACTGAACACAAGAAACCCAGGGACCTTTGTGTTCATCTAAACGGACAGAAAGTCACAAAACAAAATGTGACGGACAAACGTCACAAATATACGTGGGGCAGAAAGTCACAGGACAAAATGCCACACTTCAAAGTTTCAAAAATCTATTTTAAAAACAACGTATTAAACTCATTATATTCTATTATTCTTTATTATTACTATTAGTGATCACAGTGAATTGGTGGCTTCACAGGAAACGGATAATTCTTAGCAACTGATGTCGTAAAATTGTAATAAAGGGATATAAAACTAATATCAATGAGGTTTATTTAAGTCTTCTGACTTTCTATCTGTGATATTTCGTCTGTGACCTTCTGTCTGTGACTTTCTGTCCTATGAATTTTTGTCTGTCACTTTCTGTCCTACAACCGCATGTTGAGACCATAGTCAACTCAGTGATGTAAAACGTGTGACCTTCCACCCAATCCCCCAAAGTGGAGTGAGCATGTAGCAGTATTAATTGATGTACATTCATCAAATTTCATCTAATGTATGAACAATATCCTTCAAAGTGTTTGGGAAATAAAAGCGAATGCAGTGCTTTTAAAACTAAAACCGTAATGCAAATTTTATATATGCCTGTGATCCAAACATCAGCTGAGCGATAGTGCGCGTGGCAAAAGGACCTTAGCTTCGTAGTGATTCACCCAAATCATGAGAAAGCTCATTAAGCGGTTAAAGAAATATAAGCAAAAATAACAACAAGAAAAGACTTTTAACAAAACAAACCCTGAATTATTCGATGATGTGAGCATCGTTGTATGGTCAAAGAGCATATTGTTCTTGTCAACAATGCATTCTTAGCTTCGTTATGATTCATTCCAAATATGAAAACACCATGAAAGAGTTTAGGAAATATAAGCAAACGAAAACATTTTAACATAGACCGTGTTTAGAAAGCATGTAGCAGAACGAATTACCTTAGCTGTAGGATGACGAGTGCCTAGTTTAATCAGAAAATATTGCGGAAATATTAGTATAAGAAAGACAACTTAAATTTCCGTAAAAGTGATGTTACATAATTGATTGGGTTTAGGCCATACTTAATTATTCCACGTATGACTAGACTCTACAGCTGAGTTAGAAATTAAACCGATTAAAATCTTTTAACAAAAAGCCTTAACTGTTGACAAACCAGGTGCCGCCCTTGCAAAAGTAACTAACTTCTATGTCTCACTTCCCACTAACATGGTCTTGAAAGTAAAAATAAGTGTAGTACTCGATGGTAAGAATTAGGTTATAGTGAACTACTTTTAGTTCATATTTGTGGTGATCACCTAGGTGCATCTACATACAAAGTTGTATTGCTCTGGAACTGGGACTGACTGTATTACTACCCCACCCCACCCCAAAAAATAAAGAACTGAAATCAGCCTGTCAGTAAGTATAGTGACTTCAGGTACGAAATTTAGAAGAAAAAAAAAAAAAACGTAACAAAAGTCATTGGA
The DNA here is from genome assembly GCA_016617855.1 of Megalonaias nervosa. NCBI lineage: Eukaryota > Metazoa > Mollusca > Bivalvia > Unionida > Unionidae > Megalonaias > Megalonaias nervosa. Next base: position 11,666 of record JAECUM010013919.1, read on the forward strand.
GATCATGTTTAGGCGGGTATTTTCGCAGAGCCAGTCAGTTCGCCTGATTATAAATCAGATAGTTGTCCCATGACAAAATTCATATAATGTACTCAACATCACATAGACTAGAAAAGTTGTAAGAATAAATAAAACAAAACACATAAAACAATACCTTCCATAGCTATGTGAGTTTCTTGGCATGTGAAATGAATTTTGAAATGTCAACCACCGCTGTGTAATTCAACAGATAACATCTAAAACCTTGAGACAGAAAATGAAGTTTCAACCACCGCTATGAAATTCAACACATGAATTTGCAGATTCTAAATATGAAATGCAATGTCCACATCAACAATTTGACTGAAGATGTGAAATTTGAATTCTCGATACATGAAAAATCATAAATATATCCATGTCCTTAATTCTTGTTCAAAATAAGAATCTGTAAGAAATAATGTCAGATCGATCTACGGCGACATTTGAATGATCGTGTATATCAACAGTACGAATCTATCGATGTTTAGTGCATGTAGTGTTTATCGACTGACAAATCAGTAATTATCATCGATGTTTGGATTTGTGCAGTATAGGATTATTCAGTGATGGAGAAGTGTTTCATTCAGAAGGGAATTGTCTCTGTGAAAAAGGCAACTAACGTTAATTGGCTAATTTTGTTTAAGATAAGGAAAATTAATTCCGACATACTCTTCTCCTTCCATTTTTCAAATCTACACTGCGTATACATAAGACATTACCTACATACCTATCTTCATTTATGTACTTTCTTGTATCTATCTGCTTATGACTCTATGGTCTTAAACTAATTAAGTGAAAGCAGGAAACACAGCAAGTTTAGTAAAATCAACAAACATTTTATTCACCAAGTGATTAAATGAAATTTTAAGAGGAACTGACAGTATTGTGAATCAAATGCCAACTAATCCTAAATGTCCTATCACAAGTCCAAAAATATAAAATGTTCCGAATGAATTCCAATAATCCCAAATGTCCCGATTTGTCACATTCATGTAATCAAGAATGTCTTTAAATGAACTGACAATAATCCCAAAATAATGCTAATCCAATCAATGAGTAACTTAGTACTGCCAATGAATGATTTAAATAATTCCTATGGAATTATATCTGAACACAACAATAAGTAACTCTACAGACTGGACTTAAGATATGAATACGTTTGTTACATCCACCTTATATTAGTATGTAAGACACAATAAGACGACCAGGACGTGAGTCATAAGTTCCCTTTAGAACATTCTGTGATCAACAAGCCATGTCAACATATTTACAAATCACCATTATCTTAAAGTGCAATCTACAATCGTGGACAAAAGTTAGCTATGTAAACATTTCGTTTACAAAGGAACATTAGCTTAAACTATAACCTACATTTATGAATAAAAGTTTGAGCACACATTATAGATATACTCAAGTTTACCATTTTATAAATCGGTGTGCAGAATAGCCAGGTCAGTTGTAATTTGATTTGAATCTGATTCATGAATATGTCTTTGATATGCTATTGTGTTGAATGGGTATTAATAGTAGATGTATAAATGGTCAAAAATCATGTCCGTCCCTCTGTCTATTTTTCCTTGAATCCTAAACTTCATACACACAGAGTGAGGGAGGAGATCATATCTGGCATGATGCTACTGAAGGAGGAATCAACGACATGAACTATTTCCAATCCTGGATGCGGACCCACTAACCTCCAGGAGGATTAGTGGAGGCGGGCTTAAGGTAACATCGGCAAATGTGTGGAGAATAATCCTTGTAACCCAAACTCTATCTGTAAGGTGTTTATATTTTTGTCCGATGTTTTTGGAAGATGAATATATGTCAAGTAAGGTGTATGGAGTGAATAGGGAATGATGATCTGAAATAATGACCATTATGAGTTTAGATTCTCTTGCACTTCGAACACAGTTCTCTCTTTCTGTATGCCCGCTTCTTAGTATTTTCTGTTTTGTTTCATTTGGTTTGTTGCATATATCTCCTTCACCCTCCCCATCTCTCTCTCTCTCTCTCTCTCTCTCTCTCTCTCTCTCTCTCTCTCT